>JBAJHX010000035.1:761880-774907 GCA_037176925.1 Amniataba percoides
ATAGATAGATAGATAGATAGATAGATAGATAGATAGATAGATAGATAGATAGATAGATAGATAGATAGATAGAAGAGAAAACTGTTGTCACCTCCGTTGAGCAGCAATAAAGGAACACAGTTGACTTCCTGTTTGTGTTTGCACAAAGGTTAAAAAGAGTTCACCAGCTGAAAATCCCGCTGTGTGCTGTTGTTGTGGGTGGAGGCGTTGTCCTCTCTCCTCCTGTCAGCAGGAATAAGATCAGTCTTCAGGTCAGACTCCCTGTAAACCTGACAGCAGGGGGCACTGTGGACACACACAGACTGACAGACTGTGTGTGTGTGTGTGTGTGTGTGTGTGTGTGTGTGTGTGTGTGTGTCCAGTAGAAAACAGAACAGCTGGCCGAAGCCATTACAGCAGAATCACTGGAATATATCACCACCTCTCCTGTCCTTCTTTTTCTATTTCCTTCTCTGCTTCTTTATTCTTTCTCTCTCTTTCCCTTCTTCGATTCTGCCCTTTCCTTTTCTCTCATGATGTCTTATTTCCTTGCGTCCTTTCCTTCCCTATCATTCTTTAGTATTTTCATATCTGATTATCTACTCTGTCCTTTTTACCTTTAGTCATTCTTTTTGCCTTACCTCCTGTTATTTTCTTTCGGTTAATGTTTTTTTCACTCACTCACTCCTCCTTCCCTTTCTTCCATCCTTCTCTCCTTCCCTTAATATTTCCTTCGAACTGACTTTGTTCTCATCTTCTCCCATCCCTCTTTCATTTGTCCATATTTCTAGTAATGTATTATTGTGATTCTCCTTCCTTTGTTTTTTCCATTTCCATCTTTCTCCCTCTTTCCATTTTACCCCCTCCGCCTCTTCCTCCGCATGTCTCCTCTTATATCTGCTCCCTCCCTCCAGCCTTCCTCTCTCCTCTCCTCCTCCTTCTTTTCTTATCTCTCCCCTCCATTAATTTCCAATTCTCTCCCTCTTCCCTCCTCTCTCTCTCCAGTTGAATGTGCTTGTCATCCTAAATCGCTCTCATTCCTCTCCCTCCTCCTCCTCATCTTCCCTCCTCCTCTTCCTCATCTGCTACATCAGACTCACCCATCTCTCTTCTTTCTTTTCGCCTTCTCCTCTCTCACTTTCTTTTTTAATTTAGCTTTTCTTTTACTTGTAGTTGTTGTATCTCTTTGTACTTACCTTTACATTCTGTCAGTTTCTTTTTCATGATTTATCCGTTAAACGGTTCCATTGAATGCCCTTTCTTTCTTTAACATAATCAGAAAGTTGTATAACATGTCTCGTATAGCTCTCCAGCTGTTAGTTAATCCACATTCAGTCTCAGAGGATGGAGCTGATTCAGTCTCTTGCCTGTGTTTCTTTGTCTTTGTCAGGTCTGACTAAAGGTGTGTGTGGCAGCAAAGATATACATGTCTGCTCTAAATGAGTTCATTACTACCTGCTGACATTTTTAACAGCCTCAGGATGGTGATACCAGTTTGGCTAACAGTTTAATGCAGAGCGAAATATACAATATGAAGTGTGACAAACTGGGCAACATGACATGACAAACATAACATAAACATAACATAACTTAGAGTGTGCCTATAGAGTGCATATGGGCTGATATCTGAACATGTCATTCCAAAACTACAGACATTAAAGTCAGACTGCTTAATTTTTGGTTGAAGATGATGTCAAAGTGAAACTTCCTGATCTCAGAAATTTATTTTAATTTTAATTTGAACATATTAAAAACACATATACAGTGAAAACAGTACCAAAGGCAGAGAGAAGGATTACTATGTTGTCCTTCTTATACAGACAAAGTCATAAAGTCATAGCAAGTTACGGATTTGAAAGTTATCATCTGCAATTCATTGTTTTTTGTTAACTTCATTATATTTCTCAACTATAGTAAACCAAACTCTGATGTACTTTACAGCAACCTGAGATCCATGTTTCAGGGAGTTTGGTTGTTTGGTTGTTTCATAACCAGTTACAAACTCCACAGAGCACTTTTAACTAAAAGAACGTATCCTTACTCCACTTCAGTGCACCCGGTGGTCTTGCTGCTCCAGCCTTAGTTGTTCTGGCGTCATTAGCAGCTTATGTTGATGTTAGCAGATTTTTAATAGATATTGCTGAGCCAGTTTGCTGACCAAATGATCCTTCTACTCATGACGCTTAAACAGTAGTGTAACTGTAGCACAAATAAACTTTAAAATGCTATGAGGACAAAAGTAACAGGAGAATCAGGCACACTGGCTATATGTTTGGTGTAATTACCATTTGTAGGCACCTGAGTTGATGTTTTCCACCACATGTTGGAAACTGGCTCCAGGGATCTCCCATTCAGCCATGAAAGCACTAGTAAGGTCCAACACTGATGTTGGGGGATCAGGTGCGGCTTGCAGGCGGCACTACAGTTCATCTTAAAGGTGTTAGATGTGGTTGTGGTCAGGTGTTTGTGCAGGTCAGCCAACTTTTTCCACAGGCAAACTGGGAAAACCTTTTTTTTTTTGTTGGCTGGCTTTGCGGACAGGGAACAACACATTGAGACAGGAACAAAATATTAATGCATGCTGTTGCATGAAGATTTCCCCTCAGTTAAACTGAGTTGCTAAAGCAGGAAAAGCTGTCTCAGGCCAAAAACAGACTGCAGCATGTTTACAGACAACAGTGGATCGCCATGAAATTTCCTGATCAGATTCCACACTCAGGTCATGCTGTACATTTTAAAGAGTGTATGGATTTACTGTCTTAAAGACCTACATTCCAAGTAATTAAGGCTGCAAAGACAGCAGTTTGTTAAATCAGGGTTTCTTCCTTTTTCTTTTGCAGTTTAAGGGTGGGAGCCTTGTACTGTTACACACAACTGACACACACTGACAACAGAAAACTGTCCTGAGTCAGTGTCATCTGGTGCTACTGGCTGATCGATGGTGATTCTGATGTTTAAATGATTTCAGTCTTCTGTTTAACCTTGTTACATTCGTTTGATGTTTCAGGTTCAGACTTGCTCTGCGGGTATTATATGATGATGTAGAAATGGAATGATTTATGACATAAATAAAACATATGTGGATAAATAGCAAACCAGCAAACTCATAGCAATACTTCTTCTCCCACCTTGTGTGTGTGTTTGAGCAGGGAGCAGGAGCTGAAAGTATACCAGGCCAGGCGGAGTTTGGAGGAGGCGTTAATGGCCGACGGTTTGGCGCGGGCCGCCGAAAACACCCGAGAGCTGCTGGAGGGGAAGAAAGCCTAAAGAGAGACAGGTGAGGTAAACAGTGTGATTAATAATAGGGCTGGGTGATTGGTCATGTGAAGAATTTCCTGATAAATGACATTAAATTACTGTCTGAGGCCTTTATTTAGCTAATTTGCTGAGGCCAGATTATACCAGCTCCTTAATCTGAAACAGGCTTTTATTAGAGACACGTCTTAATTTCTGATTCTCTCTGTCTGAAAAGGTTTCCGTTTTGTTTGTTAGTGCATTTACTGTTAATACAAACCACAACACTTCCTGTTTCAAATTAAAATGCTGTCAGCATTCAAGTAGAAAAAATCCCTTCATTTGCTAACAAGACTTGTTGAATTATTTTGAAACATTTGCAAAACTTCTGTTTATAGTCCTCATATGGTACTGCAAATATAGCTGCTGCCGTCTTGTAACATTTATGTGTGATGTTTTATGTGATGGCAGACATTTTTGGCCTATGGCTTTAATGATAGTAGTGTGTAGTAGTAGGCCATATACCCATATACCTAGCCTTAATTAACAATTGTGTCTATAATAAGTGGCTGCAGATAGAACTCGAGAGATCGAGATCATGTCCTCTCCTTCATGTTAGCTGCCATGCACACTTCCAAACTGCTAAACCAGTGAACAACCAAATGACTGAAAGTACTGATGTTTGATATGAATGACTCAACATCTCTGCTGCACTTTGAACATGAGGAAAGTTACAGATCACAGCTTTAAATGTCTTGAACTATGCAGAAGCAGAACCAATCTGCCCCGTCAGAAACCCTCTGTGTGTGTGTGTGTGTGTGTGTGTGTGTGTGTGTGTGTGTGTGTGTGTGTGTGTGTGTGTGTGTGTGGTGAGACTTGTTGTGAATGCTGATGGGATTCTTGGCATCTGATTGAAACTCAGCCATGCAGTAGACTGTGTGTGTGTGTGTGTGTGTGTGTGTGTGATTGATGGGCTGTGTTGGAGTGTGTGTTAATGGTTAATGTGATACACACACCTGTGTGTGTATGTATGTGTTTGTTTCATTACAGTTGTTTAGATATTGGTTGTATTTCACTCTGCAGACCCTGTAAACAAACCCAAATTAAAAAACATTTACTTTGAGAAGTTCACACATTCATCCATCATCCCTCTATTTCCCAGCCACTTATCCAGGTCAGGGTCGCCGTGGCAACAGGGCAGTACAGCAGACCAGAGAGTGCTTTCAGTGTGAAAAGCTTTTGCTTGAGATCTGAGAGTTTGTTTGCACAAATGATCAGTTTAACTTCAGTCTAACCCAACAATTTTCCAACAGAATGCAGTTAGTCTTGGGGGAGGGAGTGAGGGAAACGTCACGGGGGAGGAGGGGGGGGGGGGGCGAAATCTGATTACTACATATCTGTTCTCTTTAATCTTTAAATGTGCTTTAACTAATCCAGGCTGCCATGACTTGATCTAGATAAAATGATTCTGTTAATTCTAACCCAGCTACCTCGGGCCTTCAAACACAGTTGGACGGACTTATTCATTGTGGGTGTGTTATGTGAAGTAACAGCGCTTTCTCATTTTTGATTAAAGGCAAAATGGTGTGTCACTTCTCCCTGAAAATGGCTCTGAATAACACGGCTGAATCAGACTGAATGTCAATCTGACCATGTTCATGTTAGCTGTTTTCTGTTCAGGAGGAAGGGTTTTTTTCTGTTCATCCCAATATGGCTGCCCTTCTCTGACTCCTCCAACAAAGGCTTCAAAATGTCCCATTAGTGCCAGAAAAACAGTCCAGAGGCTCCGGAGGCTGGTGTCCTGGTCTCACTGATCTGATGAAGGACTCAAACAGATATGACTGTCATTCCATAGAAAGTGTAATGATTTTCTCATCAGAGCTCCTGATATTTACTTTTTCTTGTGAGAGCATCACTAGTTTGTAGGGTTTCTCTGCTAACTACTTTTTTAAACCATTTTTTAATCATTTGGCCCAGATAATCCATTCATGTGTGTGTGCTCTAGTGTATCTAAAATCTCATCAAGTCAAATCTCACAGAATCATCTTCATGATGATGCATTCACTATTTTATCCAAGTTTCAAGTCTCCTCACGTGGATTTAAAAACACACTTAACATTTTTTAAAGAAATACATTTGCATGGATTGGGAAATGGTTGTTTGTAACGTACAAGGATGCAGGGGATTCACAGACCTGAAAATAACTGGTGTGTTTCTTTAATGACGCCTCAGGACAAACTACGGTCTAGAATCTAAGAATAGTTAAATTGTCAGTATTTGTTTGTCAAGTCCAACACTCACATTACATTTGCTTTGTAAGTGCTGCCCTAGTGTTATGTGTCGTGATATATATGTGTGTGTGTGTGCTATCGGATAGATGGTGTGTGGGTGCGTGTCTGCTCTCTGATGTTTCCTCTAAAAGCAGACAGATAAGGAGCCGTTTTTTAAAGCACATTTGTTTTCTGTGGAGGGAAAATCGTCCATTAATGCAGATTTATGCAGATTGGCTGGATGGAAGTCGTTTGGGCGAAAAGAGCCACTGAGAGTCGAGGAGTGATTACTAATGGGTTTTTATAGCTGGACCAGGGAGAGGGCAGCGGCCAGCATGTGTGTGTGTGTGCTGCTTTGTAGCTGTTGAGACAACCATTTTAAATCTTTACAGAAATCTCAGTGTTTAGTTTGTTTCCTGCTGCTGTGACTCTTATAGCTGCTTCCTGCTAATTTATTTATGTTGCTTTTATGGCTGAGTTGGTTACTTCTACTCTTCCTCTGCTGTGACTCTTTGTTCTGCTCTTTCTTGGAAACATGGTATAGAAGGTGGTAGCAACAGACTAATTATGCTTTGACAGAAAAAAAGACAGATAAATGGGTCCAATAGTATTCTGTCATTTGTTTGCAGAGGAAGTGGTCAGATCCTGTTCTAAAGTAAAAGTCCTGCATTTAAAGTTTTACCAGTATTATCACTAAAATATACTAAAAATTTCAAAATTATTTCTAATGGTACCAGTGTCAACTTTTGAGAAAAAGAATCTGCACTTAAGATTTAATTTTAATTTTTAAGTTTTTTTTGTTTGTTTTTTTTTTATTTAAGGTTAATATTAGTCAACATGAATAAACCAGGGCGGCACAGTGGTGCAGTGGTTAGTGCTGTCGCCTCACAGCAAGAGGGTTCTGGGTTCAACTCCCGGTTGAGGCAGGCCCTTCTGTGTGGAGTCTGCGTGGGTTCTCTCTGGGTACTCCGGCTTCCTCCCACGATCTATGTGGCCCTGCGACTGACTGGCGACCAGTCCAGGGTGTAACCCCACCTTCGCCCTAAGACAGCTGGGATAGGCTCCAGCACCCCGTGACCCTGAGTGCAGGATACAGCGGGTTAGAAAATGGATGGATGAATAAACCATGTGTTAAGGATCCACTGAAGCTGGCTGTTGAAGAATTGTACCCAAGTCCCTGTATGTAGAGAGCAAAACAGTCTATGATTTAAAAATAAACTTGTTAGTACTGGACAGTGTTTTTAAATGATCTAAAAATGTTGTTTACTAGCGTTTATTATATGACATGATATGAAATCATTGGATATAAGTTAGATGATAAAACCAGCTGATCATACCTGGATAAGCTGCATCTGCTTTTGTATGTCAGATCTTTATTTACTCAGCAAAATAACTATAACTCAGAAATAAATGTAGTAGAATGAAATGCTGAGTTTTTTTTCTATTCATACATTTCATACATTCATAAATATTCAGTGTGTTCTAGATAATTTTCCTCATTTAAATGAAAGGACAGAATGCTCAGAACTGACACATTTTCAACCTTTTTCAACTCTCATCCACTTATTCATACTTTCAGCTAGAAACCCTATTTTAACCCTTTATATTGTACGTTTTATTCACGTTTTTAATCTCTTTCAACTTCGTTTGGCATACTGGTGATTAGTTATGATGGATCCTTCAACCTCTTTCAACTCACTGATACATTCACATAGAAACTTCATATTATGTTCATATGAATGAAACTTTCTATTTGTTTTTTTAAGTGGGAAAACAACACATGCATGCACATACACTCACAAACACATAAACATGCACACACACACACACACAGCTTAGTCAGAGGTGAATCTAGGGATCATTGAACATCTGTACTTTAACAATGTCACATACTTCTCAGTAAATGTTTTATCACATGGTGCTTCCTGTTATATTCTCTCTCTGAATGAGACTGCAAACTGAGAAATAAAGGGCTCAGTCCTGAAACCTCAGCCACTCCTCTGTTTTCTAAGTTTAGGTTCAATCACAGAATGAAACTGATACCCATCTCCTCATTGATTCTGGGGAACACAAAGAAAAAGGAGGATTTCGCGAAATGTTGGACTGTTCCTTTAAATGTGCAGATTGGTGTTTTTATCTGATTGAGACCAAAGATTCACACTGCTGACTGAGAAAAAAATGACTGTTTGATACGAACACACAAACACTCAAGCCTGTGTATGTGTGTGTGTCAGTGTGCAAGAGATTATTAGCCGTGTACCTTGTAATTTCCAGAGGAGCTGATTCAGACTCCTGCAGCATTTTCAGCTGCTGGTAATTAGTAGATGTTGAAACACAGAGAATTATGTGCTTCAAAGTCATTCACAAGGCTGATAACTGCTGAGTGTGTGTGTGTGTGTGTGTGTGTGTGTGTGTGTGTGTGCTGTCAGTCAGCTGAATTGCCTTGATTAAGCAGACGATTATCAGGATTTTCTAATTATTAGGGAGTAATTAAGACTGAGCCGAGGATTATCAGACTGGAACATGGAAATACTGAAACATTGAAGGAAGAAAACAGATACAGACACACTAATACCTTGAAACAGTAAAGACAATGAAACACTAGAACAGTGGAACAAAGAGTTCATCCTAAAGTCTGTTAGGTGGATTTAGCAACTCCCGTGACTGAAGCCTGAAGCCTGCTACACACAGTAGATGGAAGCACTGTTGTGATGTGACAGTTCTCCCACGAGCAGCAGCCTGGATGTTCACACCAGAAGCACATTTCTCTGGTCAACAAGCCATTATGCACCTCTGTTTGTCTGTACTCACACACAGAGCTGATCCACTATCCACACCAATGTGTTCCTGGATAACTCTGTAGCCACCTTTATATCACTGAAAAATTGGTTTATTACCAGTGTTGTGTGTTTGGATCTATAGCACACATGGAGTTATTCAAAGTGGGAAGAAGGATGGATTCTAAATGCCATAAGGCAGGATGCAAAATGGAAACAATGAACGAATTAAAACAGAATGATAGAGCTGCAATAATGAAGAATTCAAAGTTGCACATGGTGTGACTCCAAATTTTAAAAAGAACAGTTGAAATTGGAGATTAACTCATAATGAGTTTTTTTCTGTTGATTCAGACACTCATGGGACATATGAGTGTTCAATTTTTTGTGCAGCTGAGAGAAGGACAGGGAGCCACAGCAGGAAGAGGAGAGCACAGTGATATTTTATATCAGTCCTACTCTCCTTCACTCTGGTATTTTATGTAGAATTAAAATGTTTTCTGTGCAGGTGAAAGGCCTCTGCAGATGAGCAGTCCTAATTGTAGCCCCACCCCCCTCGTTAATGCTGCAGGAGGGAGTAGGTGTCGAGGAGGGGTTAATGGAGAAGCTAATGATTAGCATAGAGGATTTCAGCATTAATTGGACATTTTTCTGTCCAGGGGCTGATGTTTAGTGTTCCACAGGAAGAGAGACATTTAGTTCTGGAGACTGTTTTTCTTAAGTGAATTTATAAGAGAATTTAAAATAGTCCATTTGAGCTTAATAGAGGAAGGACATAGAGCCTCACAACTGCCTGCACACTTTGTTAGTAGAAGACTTCAGTGTAGACCTGAGGCACACACACACACACACACACACACACACACACACACACACACACGTTGATTCATCCATATTTGTGAGGTCCCATCAATATGAGAGATTCACTCATCAAAAGAGTCACTACAATAATACCCCACTTTCAGTGGCCTCGGTGTACAAAAAAGTACACATCGCAAAAATGTGTCCTCAACTTGCAGAAAGATTCCTCCCTTTGGAGAAAATGTTTTCCTTTTTTAAAAATGTCAACACTTCCAACATCCAAAATATATCCCCATTTGAATACCAAAAAAATGTTTTTGTCTTTAACACCACGTGGGCTCTCAGTGTTTCAGATTTCCTGACTGAACACAGTAGACAGACAAAGCCTGCCTAACTCTGACCTTTTCTTTTCTAAGATATACAAGGTATATCTTCCATCCATCCATTTTCTGTACCTGCTTATCCTGAATTATTTTCAGTCAACACAGCTACTAATGATGACCATGACAGGCAGTTTAAACTCCAGAACAAGCTTGTTTTTGGAGGTTTGTTCTTTAAAAGCAGTTCAGACAGTTATTTGTGGTAGAAAAAGAGTGAACATCAGGTTGTTGTTGTCTGTGTTCAGTTTGGCAGTAGAACTACATATGTGAGAACTAAACTGTTATCAGTAACAATAACTTTAATCTCTCTCTCTCTCTCTCTCCCTCTCTCTCTCTCTCTGTCTCTCCAGAGTTCCTCTGATCACAAGCCTCAGGTCTAACTTCATCTTCATCTTCATCCAGACAATAAACCAAAAACAGACTTCCCACAAACTGAAACTTCACTGATCCATGGCCTCGTTGGGCGATTCCTTCAATCTTCCTCTTTAGGAAAACCTTTTCAGAATGACATCACACTGGACATTATCACCATCTGGAAGCTGAAGTGACTTTCCAGAGCAGCAGGAGCAACAATGGGAGCAGCAACTACAGCAATAATGGATTCAGCAATGACAAGAACACCAGCAACTACAATATGACAACAGCGGCTGCAACAGTTGCAGCAGGAGAAAATGCAACAAAGCAACAGGAAGCAACAGCAGCAATAAGCTGAGTATCTACCAGCTCGAAGCAACAATAGAAGCCTTTAATCCTCTCTGTGATTTATCATCTGTACAGACTTTGCAACAAGTGCTTATTTGTCTCACTTTAGTTTTCTTTCTTTTTAATATAAAACTGATAAAAATAATTTAAAAATATTGAAGAGCAACACCCTCATCAAACCCAAAGTCAGGTGGCAAACTGCTGGCGGCTTTTGCTAACTCTGCTAACTGTTATTGTGCTCTTTGATGATTTGTGGTGTCAAAGTGTTGTAGTGTCAAATTGTTGTCAGTTTTAAAGAAGTCTTCAGGGGTTTTAATTAAATAATGAGAATTTACCTGAATATGAAATAGAACCATCACTTATTTAAGACAAATTTTATACCTTGAGAGAACATATATGTACATTTCTTGGACTGGAGTAAATAAAAGATTATATTCACAACTATTTGTTGTTATTTCCTTTAAACTGCTTATTGCTGTTTCTAATTATATTGAAAATCAATGCTCTACACACTGCTGACAGCTTAGTATTTAAATGAATAGTATAATACTCTCACTTGCTTTTTTTGAGAGTGAGATAAGAAGTTTGCTGTCAATCCCACCAGCAGGACTACTTCTAAAATTCAAAAAAGGTAAAAGAAAAAAAAAGGTGGAAGCCAAGAAGTCCACCACACCATCAGAACGTCTCTGCCACAGGTGGGGGAAAACACACATAGCAAAACCCATAGACTGCACATAAACATGGATGATGCACCTCCACTTCCCCCCCACTGCACAAAAATGAAACCAAGATATCTCAGATACAGGCCCTGCCATCTTGTGCTGGTGACATAATTTTGATCTAGAGTCTTTGCAGTAGTGAACAATGAAGACGCTGCAGGATCAAGGACCGCCCACACACCTGCCCGACTCCATCAGTAGTTACCGACCACCATCTACTGATCATCTGACAAAGTCAAAATGACATCTCCTCTTGGCATTTCTACACCTGCACCTGCAATCTCTGCTGCCAATCATGACGTTTCACCCATATGTATAGCATCAAATAACCAATTAAAACCAAAGAAAAAAAAGAACACTTGAACTAATACCCGAATTGGCTCCATACTCATGGAGAAAAGTGTTTTTCTCTGAGAGAGATGGAGACGTGGTCATGTCTGAGACCACATCATTGATTTATCCCTCTTTACATTAAAGTTTAATTTATTTGTCACATATAAGCATATAGTGTATAATCACAGTGAAATGTATTTTAACTGTTTCAGCGTAGCCCTGGGAAGCCCCACTGCTAAGAATGTGTGCCATAGCATCCTATGTTTTTCATTTGAGCCAGTGACCAAACTGTGAATCCAGTGTGATGACTAGTAGTAAGTATGAAAGACTGGGGCCCAGGCAGGTTGAAGATCATTGTGAACGCCTACGTAGACTGCAGGGCCATCTCTGATTGGCCTCTCCATTTCTTGAGCTCATGAGTTACTGGTGCCTTGCATCATAGGCTTGGTCTTCATAAACTTGGGGAGAGAATCCACGCTGTAGCTGTTTTTAAATGGGCAGCAGTGACTGAAGCATGCTTATTCCTCTTATGGCAAATGCAAGGCAACAATGAGTGCAGCATCAGTGTACAGCTACTGGTATGTGTACAGTTCAAGCCTTGCAAAGATCTGCTGTGATAATGACCAATGCAACTTCTCTTGATGAAAAGTGCAGTCTGCACTATGATTACACTGAACTTTGATTGTCAGTACAGATCAGTCAGACAGATTAGGTGAGCAAGGACAATATAGCATTTTAATATTCCCACTGTTACAGTCCTTATTCAATATAAAGCACAGACCTCTGCACAGCTTTTTTAGCCAGCTTTCGCTGAAACAAAGGATATTACAGTCCCAGATATCCAGCTATCCAGATAAGGTGTTGACACAGTGGTTGTCCAGTTTACTATTCAACACATCTAAGCCGGTGTTTAGTCCTTCCACTTTTGTCTCCATGTTTAGACGGAAGAAGACGATGCAGGCATAGGCTTGCTTGTCTCTTCTGATGTTTGACAAGTGTTCCTTCCTCATGTTATCATTTAAATATAATTGATTCAAAATAATAAATGATGTTTATTGTAGAATATCAAATATGGAGCAGCGATATGAGATACCATTAAACTGTCTGTCCAATGGGAATCATACATAAAGCAAACAGTATAGGATCGAGGGCCAAACCTTGGGGCATAGATAGATAGATACTTTATTGATCTCCATGAGAAATTTACAGTTCCAGCAGCTTAAATATAGGAACATACAGTCATGTAGTTTCAGTAGGAAAGAAATGCAGTTGAAACTATCATAGAGAAATAGATAAGAATAAAATAGACAAAATATAAAATAACAACATAAAATTTGAAATATGAAATACAATATGGGGTGAAGTAAGGCAGATCTGTGAATAAGGTGCAGTCCACATGTAGGTGTATGAATTGAGTGTGTGAGTGATAAAGTGCGTTGTATTTGAGTTGCTTGTTGTGTAGTGAGTCCAGAGTTTGTTTATTGTTATCGCTCTCCCCGTGAGGTGTTAAAGAGCCGTATAGCGTGGGGGAGGAACGATCTTCTCAGTCTGTCTGTGGAGCAGGACAGTGACAGCAGTCTGTCACTGAAGCTGCTCCTCTGCCTGGAGACGGTGCTGTGCAGTGGGTGGTCAGGATTGTCGATGATAGACAGGAGCCTGTTAAGTGTCCGTTTCTCAGCCACAGATGTCAGGCTGTCCAGTTCTGTGCCAACGACAGAGCCCGCCTTCCTCACCAGTTTGTCCAGGCGTGCAGCGTCCTTCTTCTTGAGGCTGCCCCCCCAACACACTACTGCGTACAGGAGGGCACTCGCTACTACAGACTGGTAGAAGAT
>JBAJHX010000035.1:815464-830349 GCA_037176925.1 Amniataba percoides
TACTACGATAGTACCTGGTACCAGGTACTAAAGCGTAGTGGAAACGCGCAAACCGTGCCGAGTCGAGTCGAGCCGAGTAGGTACTAGTGGAAAAGGGGCATTAGTATCACCTTTAACATTGTGTGTGCCTGTTGTTGGGTGCTGAGTGTAGAGTGAGATTTTAACAAATGTATTCATTGAAAGCAGCTGCTTGCTGCAACTTAAAACAGCAGTGGGAGAGGAGTGAGAGTGAACCAGGACAGTAAGGCTGACTCTGAAGATACAAATAGTCATGGATCCATTGCTATCAGAAAAAATACTTGTTATAGCTGCTGGAAGGAAACTGTTTGGAGTTTTCTTCCTGTCCTGTTTTAGATCAGCTCTTCTCATTCAGTCATTGATCTGAGTGCCTCTGTGTTCGTGCAGGTAATATGCCAACCCTTAATGTGTCTGCAGTGACCAGACGAGCCTGCTGCTTTGAGTCCTGGGCTACCTGAACAGAGACACACTTCTGCTCATGCAGAGGTTCTTTTAATAGAAATTAAGTGCCATGGTGAGGCAGAGCGTTATTGATCGGGATGATTATAGCTTTTATGGCCAAATGAAGCAGCAGGCGTTGCTTTGAACAGGTCTCTGTAGTGAAGCAGAAGAATTAATTTGTTGAAGAGATTCAGGCCTGTGGTCCAAATGCTTTTTATGTTCCTGTTGTTGCTGTTGTTTCAAGTTTAGATAGACAGCCTCATGATTTCACCATGTATCCATCCTGGTGACTTTTCTGCAAACATAAATCGGTCATCAGGAATCACCATTCATCAGATAAATTCACTGTTTTGTGTTAATCTATTTATCACTCAATGTTAATCACTTAATTTCACTTAATGTGATCTTTGTATCTTTTTATCATCTCATTTTCTCATCCTCTCCAATTGACTCCTCACATTATTGTGTTTATCATCTCACATTATCTTATCTATTTCACTTTATCTTTCACATTCTCAGTTCACCTCATTTCACTGATGACATTCTCTCACTCACTCTGTTTTATCTCATTTTGGTGTTCATAGTAGTCAAAAGCTCTTTGTGTCATCACCAACAAACAAAGAAAATAGCCTTGTCTCCAAAGAGACAGAAGGGATGGACAAGGAGGATAACAGTATTTGTAAGATGATAATACACAGACACAAACATCTATTGTGAAAGCAAGAAATGATGAGAAAAAAAAACTAGAGACACACGATTTACAAAGAGAGAGTGAGAAGTGTAATCATTGGATAGACCCCAGAGAAACCGATTTTGTATACAGATCAATGAAGTAAATCAGTCACACACACACACACACACACACACACACACACACACACACACACACACAGAAGTTTATTTACCTGGGTTCTGTATGATGAAAAAAGTTTGAATGTAGAAAATACTGTCTGGTAAATACCAGCATCAGTAAATGAGCATCATATTAACCATGTTTTAATACAGATTATTGAATGTTATATTGCATTCTCCTCAGCTGAGAGTGAGTGAGGCAGGAAGAGACAGAGAAAAAGAGTCTTTAGACCAACATTTATCTCTTTGTTAACCTTTATGTACATATATACTTTATACTCTTCATTCACTCACTTTCCTTTTCTCCCTCTTCCCTGATGTCAGTTATTTCAGGCAGTTATCTTTGCACATTTTCAGGGCTCCAGAAAAAGTGTCACTGTCTACCTCATCATCAGTGTCCTTTGCCATCACCCAGGCATTCACATTTCAGCCAGCCTCCAGTTTAAACCAGCTTTTCATATCCATTCCAGAACACAAGGCATTTAATCGTTATCTGGCTGCTGTCGTTCAGCCTCTCAGTGGGTGGGCATCCAACCATCCTCATTGTGAACTCTCAGACAAAACATCCTTCACACCAATAACTGTTCAGTGTATAGCAAGCAAAATGTCCAGGAATCACTGTTTGAGGACCTTTAATCTATTTGGGATTGGTTGCATATTTCTCTTGTCCACCTTTTAAGTTGTTTTCATTTTCCTTGTGTCCACCTGTTTGATGAGGTAACAAATACTGTAAATTTTATATTAGTTTAGTCCAAGACAGCCTTGGCCTGTCTTGGACTAAACACACACAATATGTTTCCAAACCTTTGGACAGCTTTTTATCCACCAGGGAACATGACAGGAGTTATGCAACATTTTGTTCAAACTGCATGTTAAACTAAGCACTGTGTGAATAACGCTGAATGCCTTCACTTAAATTCCTTTCGTGGATTGATCAAAGGGACAAAACATCATACTCGATCCAACTCGACCATAAAGTTAATATCAAAAGAGATGGTCAGTCATGCCAAGCACACTAATGTTGTTAATTTTTTTTTTCTGACAGCAGACCAGTATCTCAAAGCCTTTATTCCCACAATAGAATGATAGCTAACGCTATGCTTCTATATGTTCTTGTTTTCAATACTGGAAAAATACCATGGTACCAAGATATATAGTGAATCTTGAATTGTGTGTACTGTTGCGTTACTGCCATTTGGTAGTGCAGTCATGACCTGATATTACCCTTTATAAATAACAGAACTGCATAATTTGACAACTGATTAGTTCGACTGACCACGCTGGGAAACGCATCTAACTGCTGTTTGTGCTTCATGGATTTGTCATGAGCTTGTGCTCCACCGTTCCTGGTATTTGAGAGTACAAGTGTTTCAGGTTACTTTTGCTTTAGGTAATAATCACTAATTGCCAAAAAAATCATGTGAAATATATGATTTTATATAAGACTGCCATTTCAGCTGTGCCTCCAACCATGCCCTGATGAGGCTTCAACCTTTGGGGGATACATAACTGGAGGCCCATTACAATATCGATTAGTGTATACTGCTGTGGGCATAGTTTGTCATATAGTGTAATGTTCTGGCACCCTTCAAGTGCCCAAGAATACTGAGTGAGTTTGCATAATGTTGCTCCCATATTGTCACAGTTTGATACCAATCACCCCGGCTCACACATCATCCACTTATGTGGGCTTGCTGCTACAGCCAGAGAGAAGCAGTGAGGTTTGTGCCCCTGCATCATCAAACTGCCCATTGCACAGCAGCTTGATGAGGTCAGTCAACAATGCCAGCAATTAACAGTCCTGTTTTTGCCAAATGTGTCTGTTATGCCAACAGATTCCATGTTTCACTGAATATTCCCCCTCCTTAATCCAGCAGCTAGGATTACAGCAATCAGAAGCACTTGCCATTTATACAGCTCCCTCTGGGCACTTGGTGGATATTTGTGCATGTACACACACACATTCACTTTTGTGAGTGATTGAACACATGTGGAGGAGAGATTGGTATTGAACGTGGCCCAGACTGCAGAGTCAGAGTAACAGAAGTATGGATCTAAAGATGAGAAACAATATGAAAACTTCATTTGAGAGTGTGATATCAACGGCTTCACAGAAGGACAAAGTAAGAAACTGACAGAGCTCCAAATCAAAGCAGACTGTTATCAGGCATACAACACACAGCTGGACTCACACAGAGAAAATATGTTAATAAAACTGAAGATGAAATATTAAGTTTACCCTGGAAAACAGAGAAAATGCTCAACAGACTGATAATCAAAGGCTGAAGGATTTCCACTGTGGTGAAAAATGGAAAATCTGGGCTGCCTCTTGTTTTGAGGCGACAGAGTGACACTATCAAAGCAGAGGTTAACCGTGGTGAAATCATGAGGAAAGAGTAGACCGTTAACATTTAATCTGCTTCTCCTATCATTCATGAGTCAGGATGAGGTGGGAATGAAATGAGTTCAGAAGGTGGTGGATAGTTGGTAAAATGAGGAATTTGTCAATTGCTTATGATATCGTAATGTACTATATTCAGTTCAGTTCAAAATAAACTAAATATTTGGTTTTAAGATTATTATTATTTTCCCAGTGCCACATTATTGATTGTCATGACAAGATAAGATGTATAATTTATCATCCTATATCATGTTTAAATGTACAGTTACGGGTTATTGCCTTCTAAAACGAGATTAGATAAATCCAAATGAGTGTAGTTGATCACTACTTTCTAACTAGTCAGTGTTCATATCTACATCCAAGTCCTAATTACCACTGTTTTTTTAAAGCTCAGGTATATACCCGACTTTGAGCTTGATAATATGGAAGTGTCTCAAAAGCAAACAAATATGGATGACATGCCATAGTCTGTCATTTCTGATAATGAAATCCAAGTTTAATATATACAGTATCATGCTGTATTATCAATACAGTTATTCTGACCTCCACATGATCAATAATCGTATATCCATTTACAACTATCCGATGATGTGAGTGATCTCAAGTTGAAAACAAGACTCTTTCTCCATCTTTACCATTCACCTCATATGATTTAGGCACCTGATTACAAGTTGATGCATTTTCATCTGCATTAACATGCTGAGATGAGAGTTGATTATAGTGAGCTTAATTCTAGATACTTCTATTCCATCAATTCATCTTCGATACTGATTCCCTAACACAGGGTGCTGTAGCCAATCCCAACTGACACAGGGCGAGAGGTTCCTATACTGTTGTTTTCTATTGTTGATCTATTCTGCACACACAACATCTAGTACATGTCTGTCTGTCCTGAGGAAGGATCCCTCCTCTGCTTTTCATGAGGTTTCTTCAAAGTGTAATGTGCTGCTAATTGATTAACTAAAGAGTAAAAACAAGTTTGCTTCTTGGAGGAATGCTTCACTGTGGATGAATGTTTCTTCTTAACAAGGCCATGAACATCACAGGATAGATCATAAGTGATTGGAAGCTTGTGAATCTGTGCCATAAAATGGATTTCAGCTGTCAGTGAGGCTGAGTTATTCAGGATATTTCTCCTCAGAGGGACTCATTGAAATTCAATGGGTACATTAGTTATCTGACTGTGAGCCCGGTGGCGGTGCAGTGTGACGCTGCTGTTTCCCATTTATTTTTATCTGACTGGAAACAAGTTTTGTTTTTATAAAATTCATTTCTTCATTGACAGTTTACAGCACTGAACATAGCAACAGTGGCACTCAGATATATGAGAATAGCACTAAGACAATGACTGTCTATTTATGAACTTGCAAAAAACAACAACAACAAAAAAAAAAATCCAAACCATTGCAGCTTTTACATAAAAACAGCAGACTATCAGCCCCGGCTGACCTATGTCTGTATGTCTGTCTAAGTCTGTGTTTCTGTTACTGAGATATGACCTACGAAGTCTTATGAAATACACAACAAATCCACACTGACACTGAAGTGGAGCTCTTTGTGGCAATCTGTCACATTAATGAGGGCATTCATGTTTCCTGCAAAATGTTCAGTGTACAAAAGACACCCACTCACACCTCAGTGATTGGCTTAAAGGATAATTGTAACAATTTTCCAAAGTTTTGCTGTTCCTGTCTTTGGTAGATTTTGATTTGTTATGTAATGTACTGAAAATGTGTATGTAGCCCCATTTTGTGGGAAGGATTACTCTGAAATTTTACTGAAGCTATGTAGTGTAGCAGTGTAGATCATGGCTAGAGTGTGGCTGGGGAGAGAAAAAACAAATGAGCTGATGTTTGTCATGCAGTGCCCCCTGGGTGATGTGGTTTAGTTAGGATTATCTTGAGTCACCCAGAGAACTTGATCGGAATTGCAGTGGGGGAATTTAGAAAAAGTGGAAACTTATCACGGTGCCAAACATGTCATCTGTCAAAACAATAGCTGTTAGGTAAAAGACAGAAACACCTTTTATGTTATAAAGTCACTTGCCAGGAATATGTGTTCACACACTAAGACTTTCCATCGCAGTGTCATTCTGAATGATGTTGCTTTGTCCTGCAGAAAAAACTGAGCCTGCATTTTTTTGGCATGCCCTTGGTGATGATACAATGAATTGGCACAAGTCAGTGTAATATAACAATATGAGGGCTTTTCACACAAGTCGAAAGTCGGCCTGGCCTGGCCGTGGCCTAACCCTGAGAAAATACCAATATATGCACAAAAATAAAATGTAGAGGGGCCTGGACTGTGTACTGTGAGTACTGTGTATGTACAGTGGGCCCAGGTTAAAGCAGGATTTGGGTCTGTATTCTGTACAAGATGTTTACAACACAGCTGATGTAATATTGTAGCAGTTCAATCTAACCACTGAATGAGAATAATGCTACTTTCACTCTTAGGTGTAATGTACATAACCATGTCAATGTGACACAAGTTGCAATAAATTAAAGACATCCTTAAAGAAAGAGTGTGTGATTCTCTTTATGATTGGTGAAACTACAGAGCCCCAGAAGTCCTAAGATAGGTAATTTCTGTTTTACCTCAGTGAACTTCTCAGAGAGCTTAACAGCGTATGTGGACTGTGCTGCTGTGGGCAACACACTGGTCCAAAGTCAATAATACTGTTTATCTGATACTTTGTATTCTGTTCTATTTCTCTTTGTTGGAGTAAATAAATTTTCATTATAGGGCATTTTCTTTATCCACTTGAGAGTGTAATGAAATATCATGTAACCTTGTGCTGTACACGAGCTAAGGCGATGGTCATGTACTTTCAATTTAGGCCAAATCAGAAGATATAGTTTCAGTTTGAAAAAAAATATAACAATGTAAACTCATCAAAACTCCAACTGAAATAGTTCAGCTATGACTGAATATGTATATACTTCTCTATATATCAAGATCAATAATAAATTTGAAATTTACAAAATAACAACTTCAGTTTCAACCGCACAAATAAGCAAATTCACAATACAGAAAGACAATACGATGTAAAGTGCAAACAAAACAAGAAAATAGAAAAATGGGCCCGTAATGATTCTCAAAACAGAGTCTAATAGAGTCCAAAAAAAATAAAGTCAATAGTCCAGAATTGTCATTGTCCATCCTTTGTCCATATCCAGTGTGGATGCCTTTTAGTCTTTCAATGTATGATTGTGTAATTGTTCATGTGAATGTGAATGTTCCTCTCACTGTTCATCTACCCGGGCAGTGTGGTTTTAGTTCTTATCTGTATGATGTGATAGATGTTGCTTTCTCCAGATGCACGACGAAACTGCCGCCGATGTCACACCCTCCACACATGCAAGCCGGTGACCTGCTCCATGTCTCTCGGGTCCGGGCTCTGGCTCGCCATCACAACAACTCAACCAAAAAAAAAAAAAAAACAACCTGCATAGAGCAATAGTTTTATAGCCATTATTAATCTCTTATCTCTCTTATCGTTTATCTACATTAACTGTACAGTATTTATTCTCTTTTTAAATCTTAAATGAAAAAACATGAACTGTTTACTTCGACAATGTATCATATACAGCTATAAAAAAATGAAATTTTAAACAGCCAACACACAAAATGGTGTGTATATGAATTATTATAAATGCTTTTCTCAAGTTTTCGCAGCACATAGTGTACAACTTATGAATTACACCACATTCAAACCATGTTTGAGAATGATTAATTGAATTATTGTCTCTCAACAACTCAAATGTACACTCTCATATACCTCCAAATGGTTTTAAACATTGTCTTAGAAACATAGCGATATAAAATAATAACACAGTCACAAAATAAGTAAGTAATTAGCCATGGTCGGCAGCAGCTAGCACACTATGCTAAATGCTAATGCTCATTACTCACCGGAGTTTTCCTTCGATAAAAACACAATAACCCGGCGACCCAAAAACTTCCTCGCGGGCGCGGATACCCTCCGAAACAATTACCTCAAAACAAAATAAAGTTGTAACCACTCTGTCTCTTACTTTTTAAACCCTAACTCACTCTCTGTCGGCTGTAGTGTCTCTGTTCTCATCAGCATCGGTGCAGAAAAAAAACGAGTAGAGAAAAAAAAACAAGGGAACTAAAAGCGTACCCTGCTGGTGGATATAAGGAACTACAACAACTGTAACTCATTCAGACTGTACAGCTAAACACTGTTAAACTGGAAAAACTGAGGACTATACTGTGTGTGTGTAATTAATGGGTGTTACAATCACATGGACTATGGAGGCAAATTTGGGATTTTTGGCAATGTAAATGAATAAATAAAACCGATTTAACAGACAACAAAATGTGACCTGAACTGTCTCTAGATTTGAGATATGACCTGACATAAAAACTTTAACTATGAGTTTTAACTTTGAAGTTATAATCTGGCATTAACAGATTGTTTTTGCAGTAAGCACATATTAATTACCTTTCCAAGTTATTCACCTTTTAGCAAACAGTTGCTGTATTTAGCCATCCAGGAGAAATCATCAGAATTGATTCAGTCTTGCTTTTGCACCTCAAGATTTCTCACATTCTCTCTTTTTAGATCTGCTTTGTCACTTTAGCTGCTCAGTGTTCCACGGTGCTGACCAGCTGCTGTCTGACTGCGTCTGTCTGCTGCTGAGCAGGTTGTGTACTGTGGCTTCGTGCTATCGCTGATGAGAGCAGTGAGACCACAAGAGCTCAGATGTGGGCTGGAAACTAAAACGAGAGCTGGTGATAACAAGGACGACTATTAGAGAAATAATTACACCATGGTTATTTCTGTCTTTTTGATATAGTTTCTCTCCCGTCAATTTCCTTCACTTTATCACTGTCTTTCTCTCTCTCTCCCTTTCTGTCTGTCATTCTCCTCCATGCTCTCTCTGCCTCCTGACCACATGCAGCCCCAGGCTTTCCATTAAATCTTCATATTAGTAAGACGTCGCGCTGCCGTCGCTGTAATGACTGCAGGAACACACCGTATCTCTTCATTTTCTTTCAGGTCGATTTTCCATGCTTTACATCCCTCATTTTCCCCTCAATATGTTCCTCACAGGATTTATTACCGCCTATCAGTGGCACTACTGTATCTGTGACGCAGCCGGGGGCTCATTTGAACTATAAAAGCTGCCGCTGTGAGAGCTAATCTGCCCACATGTAAAAGCTTAATCCACATTGATCTGCAGATGAACCCAGATCAGAGGAGATTAGATAAGGCTTGTTCACCAAACACACTCTACCACCCTGCTTCCTGCTTCACATCTGGAGCTGAAGATGAAGATGAACACGCGTCCTGTTCGCTGGAGAGAATAATAAACTGTCACTGTGCTATCTAATTCCCAAAAATACTGTGTACAAACCAGTAATGATCTCTCCCCTTCCTCTCTTCAGTGAGATCTCTTCAGACACACAACCATCTGCAGTAAAGGTGGAGGACTGACAGTGACATTAGCAGCAGCAGAAGGAATGGTAGAACTAATGGACAGCAGAAGTTGCTGCCTTCCTGTTCTCAGCATAGATCATGCTTCATGTATCTATTCTGTGTTAGAGTTACAGGGCTTTGACAGTAGTTTTGAGTGTAAACATGAAAGACATTAAAACTATTAGAGAAAAGACGTTTGCTCTTCTAAAACTGCTGTGATGCTCTTTCAACTCTTAGATCCAAAGTGATCTGATCAATAATAAATTGTTTCCTCTTTTTCAATTGAGCAACAGACATCCTGCTGCTCATAACTTTAAGAACAACACAAACATCAGATAGGGACACAACGGCCATACCAAATACTGCTCAGTGTGTACTGCTCAGTATGTACTGCTCAGTGTGCTGAGTACTACTTCAGCAGCAGGAAACATGCAGGGGAGATCTGACTTAGCAGACAAAGGATGCCAATCTGTCAGTTAATCAAAACCTGCACTCCATAAACAATAAAATCTAATTAATTTTACCAAGTAATCTCAACTCATACTTAAACCTACTATATGCAATACTTTTATCTTAACGATGGGTATTATGACTATGAGTAATGTATAAAGTTTGTTCAGAGAAATATCACCAACTTTGCAGCGTCCCTCAGCTTTCTGGAGCATTTTAGCACCTTTCGGCTCATTATATTGGTTTCATGGTCCACAACTTTACTGTTTTTATTGCCATCATCTGCTTCCAGATACGGCACGCAGCTGTTTTCAGACTACCTGTATGAGCACACTGAGACTAAAAGATATCCCCAGCTGCTGACTGACTCTTTATGGAATAGTCTGCTGGGCCAGCAGTATCACAGACAGAGACAGGAGGAGGATGGACAGACTGGTGAGGAGGGCAGCTCTGTCCTAGGATGCCCCCTGGACTCAGTGGAGGTGGTGGGAAACGGGAGTATGATGGTTAAGCTGTCCTCCATGTTAAACTACCATCCCACCCTCTACAGGACACTCCTGCCTGCTGCTGTCAGGCTACACAACAAACAAAATGCCCACTAGTCTGCAGACTAATAGACAATAAACAAATAAACAACAAATAACTGACTTATAACTAGACTCTGTGCAGTAATGCTACACTTCTGTTGTGTGTCATTTCCACTGTTTTCACTGTGTGTTCCACTGTTTTGCACTTATTTATACCTGAGATGTTCTATATCTCTGATATGTATATTCTCAGGCACACTCCCTCTGTACTATGTACAGGTATACTTCCACTCATAGTTATTTATCTTGGATTATTTTATTCATGATTTCTATTTCTTACTTTTATTTTTTATATTCTATATTTTATTATTATTTCTAATTATATATTCTATGATAATAATGTTGTGTACAATTCAACATTTTAATAACTGTGAAGCACTTTCGGACTGCTGTTTTGAAAAATATATCAGTTAAGCTTACTTAATTACCTTGGTTAGTCAAGATGCATGTCAAGGCGATGTTACTGTGTGTTCTTACTGTGGAATATATACAAGTGCAATAATTATTAGGCAACTAGTAGTGTGCAGAATTATTATGCGACTAAATAACATAAAAATGTTTTCTCTCCAACTAGTTTATTCTGAGTTTATCAAATAAGTAATGCTTTTGGCTTTTCAAAAATATATAGTGACCAATATTACCACCCTTCTTTTCATTAAGTGCCATGAGACTTCCATCCATGGAGTCTGCCAGTTTCTTGGTCTTTTCATGATCAACTTCTGTTGAAGCAGTAATCACAGCCTACCAAATGGTCGTCAAAGAGATGTATTGTCTTCACTCTAAGTAAAACTCATGTTTGAGAAGGGTCCACAAGTTCACAGTAGGATTTAAGTCAGCTGAGGAAGGGGGCCAGGTCATTGTTTAATTTTCTGGCATTGCCAGTGCAGATTTTGGTTGTTTATCCAGAGACAGGCTATCCAGAGCTGCCTTTTCAGGGAGATAGATTATGATAAAGACAGAAAAGGCCTGTCTAGAGGCGACACTTGATGCCCTGGAAAGAGAGAGAGGCAGAGGCAGCTATGGCTGAAGCTGCAGTCATGGAGGCGGCTGCTGCAGAATTGGAGGCTATAGATGAACACAGGCCGCTGTTTCAACTCCTGCAAAGTGTACAACAACGGACTGAGGAGTATGTGAACAAGCACAATCATTTCAGTGGCAGCGAACACTCACTCAAATCAGTAATGATCTCTCAAAGATCACAGTTCAAACCATGAGAAAATAACTCAAATAGTCAGCTCCTATGCATCAGTATGTGAAGAACGGGAAGATAAACCATCGGCCCTAATCCCTCATCAGCCAAATAGCCACTCTGTAGCTAACAATGTGCATGGCAGCAAAAGGTTTGCTCAGACTCAACCTCCAATCCTGAACAGGCAGCAACATTATGCAAGAGACCTCCCTGGTTATACACCCTCATGTATTGTTCCTCAACTATATTAAGCCAGAGCTCGCCGCCATTCTAGTGACTCAGCCACATCAGACTTGGCTAAATATCTCGCAAAGAGCCAGCTACTTTTGTCAGAGCTCACCAGGTTTGATGACAAGCTTGTCCTGGAAGATGTCTTAAATTACATCTTGTCATCAAACCTGGTGAACACCTGGATCTCAAAGAAGGAGAAGAAATGGATTTATTGATAAAATGGCTCGGCACAGTCTGCTGAACATGCACGCCACATCAAATCAGTAAATGTGAGGAATCCTTCAGTAGGTTTGTGTCTGATTTAGAAGAGGTTAGAGGAGATGTATGGTTCACCTGAAGCCAGAGAGGGTGCACTTTTCAACAAAACTGGAAAAAATCCCTAACGTAACACTTAAGGAATACCACAAGCTTAGAGAGTTGTCTGACTTTCTGTCTGAGATTCAGTCTGTTAAACAAAAAGGATACCTACCAGGGCTCACTTATCACAGCAAGAGGTATTAGCTCAATAGTAGAGAAGCTCCCATACGGGCTCCAGGGCCCATTTATCCTGGGCTTCAGGATAAAGAGTCTAGAAAACAAAAGGACTGGGGCAGAGTCAAAGCAGGAGCCCTCAGGTGGAGCCCTAGAGGAGGCCAGAAGATGGGCACAGTCAGGTGGCTAGCAATGAACACAGAGGCCTCTCTGGAGGCCAACGGCGAAGGCTGAGCCCCTCGGGAGGCCGATGGCAAAGGCTGAGCCCCTCGGGAGACAGGCGACGGAGGAGACGGAGCCCTCCGGGAGACAGACAGAAGTGGGAGCCCCCCGGCAGTCGACAGCGAAGAAGGCTGGAACCCTCAGGCAGTCTACGGCGAAGAAGGCGGGAACCCCCAGGCGGTCAACGACGAAGAAGGCGGGAACTCTCAGGCGGTCGATGGCAAAGAAGGCGGGAACCCTCAGGCGGAGTGTTGGCAGGGAAGGCCGACCGGGACCCCCAGAGTTCAGGCGAGGCGTCGGCGGTGAAGGCCGACCGGGACCCCCAGAGTTCAGACGAGGCGTCGGCGGTGAAGGCCAACCGGGACCCCCAGAGTTCAGGCAAGGCGTCGGCAGTGAAGGCCGACCGGGACCCCCAGAGTTCAGGCGAGGCGTCGGCGGTGAAGGCCGACCGGGACCCCCAGAGTTCAGACGAGGCGTCGGCGGGGAAGGCTGACAGAGAGGATTCCATGGGAGGTGTAAGCCTGGTTGTCCTCAAAAAGGAGCCAGGTTCTGGTGTTGGCTGGGCCACCGACAGAGAGGAACCAGGTCCTTGTGGGGTCTATGGGGCACTGGGGTTCTCAGTCTCTGGTGCACTGGGGTGCTCAGTCTCTGGGGCACTGGGGTGCTCAATCTCTGGGGCACTGGGATGAAAACCAGATGGCTGGGCTGCAGGCTGGAAGCCAACTGGCTGTCGTACTGGCTGGGCTGCAGGCTGGGAGCCGGCTGGCTGTGGTGCCCGCCGGGCTGTGGGCTGGAGGCTGGCTGGCTGTGGTGCTGGTTGTGACGTGGGCTGGAGGCCGGATGATTTGGGTGCAGGCTGGAAGCCGGCTGGCTGCAGTTCAGGCTGGGATGCAGGCCGGAGGCTAGCACAGGCTGGAGCCTCTGGGTGGCGTTTTTGCAACAAACATATCTTTTTTCTTTCAACTGCATGCTCAAGGCTACACCTGTCTCATCTGACCCTGAGCATCCTCACTGTCACCCTCCATCCTGCTGGATCAGGAATCATTCACATGCATCCCCCCTCAAGTAATTGATATACGAGGGAGATGCTAAAGTATCAATAGAAACATGTTCAGGTGTTGGCTGATGAATTCTGGACAGATGGCGGAAGGAGTACCTCTGCACTCACAGCACAGAAGAACTGACATTACAGAAGGAGATGTGGTTCTTCTTAAGGAGAAGCAAGCAAGAAGGAATGAATGGCCAATGGGGGTCATTTTAAGGACAAGCCACGATGGACTTGTAAGAAAGGCGGAGATAAAAGTTGTTCAGCAGGGAACCACAAATATCTATTACAAACATATTTCAGAACAGGTATTCCTTCTATCCCCTGAGTGAAGTTAATACTAGCAATTAAGTTAGTGATGGTATCTTAAAGATACCAAACAGGGGGGGTGTTCTGGCATTGCCAGTGCAGATTTTGGTTGTTTATCCAAAGGCTTTTATTTTAAAAAGGAGGCTTTTATTTTAAGGTCAGTTTGATGTGGAACAGACAGGAAGGAAGAAAAGTACAGATGAAGTACCCTTTCTGTTGTGTGCTCCTCCTTGTTAGCCCTTTGAAGGCATTCTCAACTTCACCCCCTGTGTACGAGACTCTTTCTGTGGGCGTGTTTATCTTGCTGGATAACAGGATAAGGCATTGTGTGAGGTCAGTATATTTAATGACCCCTTTAATTGATATTTGTGGATTAGCCAAGCAATGGAGTACCTAAACACGTGTGATGGGGCATTGTTTAACATGAAGATCATGGCCCACTTGAATCTATAGACTTCTTTGTGTGCCACTGTTTGAACAAAGTGTCTTCCAGAAACTGGCAGTATGTTTGGGAGTTGATTTTCAGTCCATCTTCAGCCTGAAAAGCCTAGCTCATCCTCAATTAGACAGCCCATACCAGTACGCCTCCTCCTTGCTGCTGCTGATTTGAAGTGGTGCCCTGGTTCCATTAGTGATCCAGCCACAGGCCCAGCCATCTGGTCCATCAGAAGTCATTCTCATTTCATCTGTTCATAAAACCTTTGAAAAATCTGTTTTCGGGCATTTCTGGGCCCAATTATGATGCTTCAACTTGTGGATCTCATTTAGCAGTGGTCATGTTTCAGCCTTCTTCACCATGTCTCTGAGCACTGGACACCTTGTACTAGACAGTCCAGGTAGGCTGCAGTTCTGGAATATGGTGCCACTGGAGGACAATGGGTTTTTAATTAAATGTGACAATGGGTCACATTTGATTATTCTCAAGTCTTTTGTAATTAATTTGTCCCTTTTCTTCTCCATGTCTTTTTTTTTGATGTTGCAAAAATGTGCATAGAAATAACGATAAGGTGTAATAAGGAATACAGACTAATAATTGTACACACAGTGTATGTTATGTTCTCTTACTTATATAAACAAAACATTCTGCATTGCATGTTGCAGTATGCTGACTAATTAAGGGATCCAGTCAGTTCTTTTATGGTGTTGTTAGACCCGATTCTTTAGTTGGAAGCCCAAGAACAAACCGGAGAAATCTTCAGTAATCAGAAGTAGAATTTATT
>JBAJHX010000035.1:842108-857620 GCA_037176925.1 Amniataba percoides
CTGAGCTGCACCAGTGACTGCAAATCTGACACTGTGTGTGTGTGTGTGTGTGTGTGTGTGTGTGTGTGTGTGTGTGTCTGTCTTCATATCTGTCATGCTGCCACCACAGGTCCATACACTAAACAACCTGGTTGCACTCAGACTGGGTATTAGTCAGACGGACTTCACAAACCTGGTTTTTAATTTCCCGTCTGACATTAATATCCGTTTGTAGATTAACACACACACACACACACACACACACACACACACACACACACTGAGCTTTCATTGTCTTCCACTGCTGTGCTGGTAGATCTGAGCTGCTGATCTTTGTAATGAAAACAGAGAGAGTGAAGGTAAATCTGTGAAAAGAAAGAGAAGCAGAAACAGTAGAAGAATGTGATGAATGGAAATCTTCTCAGTGTCTGCTAAATGACACCGTGTGCGTACACAGTTAAAAGTGGTTGGACTTTCTCTACTGTGGTTGTGGTCAACTCACTCATGGAGATAAATGATGCTGAGCTAGGCCACAAAAGTTTTTAACTGAAGAAGCCTTTCATAAAAACAGAGATACATCATCAGTCGGTCCAGAGACTCTGATTTCCCTGAGTGTTTAAAAAAAAGGTGGTGGTTGTAAAGATGTAGACCTTCATCCTCACCACCAGCAGAGGAGAGAGAGTGAGGCAACAGCCTGATTAATACATATTATCAGCTGTATTGTGATCTAACTGGCTCCTATTGGTTTTCGATGTGGAATAAAGGCTCTGTCAGGCAGGGTCACACACACACATACACACACACACACACACACACACATCCATGCACACACAAAGACAGAGCTGCAGGATTTAGTCTGCTGTGAGTTCACAGTCTGATAATCAGTAATTAGGTAATTGTGTGTGTTTGTGTGTGTCTGTGAGGTTTCTTATCAGCTCATCCGACACACTGAGAGCAGAAACATGCACTGGTGTCTTCTGTCTGTTGTGTTTCCACCTGAGGATTGTGTGTCTTTGTGCAACACGTCAGTGGATGTGTGTGTATGAGTGTTTGTGTGACGATGTGTGAAGTTACAAACAATAAGGTGTGTTACTCCTCTCCGAAAGTTTTGAAACTTTGCTGTGTTTGTAGTCAGTTTAAGTCAGATCAGGTCAGATTCATGTGTTAGTTATTGACCAGTGGAACCTGATGCATCTGTGCTGTTGCTACGGTTACCCGTGATATACCTTTAGCTTTGATTTAGAACTGGACCAGGACCAGGATTCTCTGTCCTGTAGTTACAGTCTTACTCTGGAAGTCAAAGTTCTCGAGGTTGCTCAGATCCTTATGTTGATTATACGCAAATAGGACATGCAATCTATGTGTCATTAAGAGTTTGCAATCATTATAAAATACTTTTAAAAAAGAACAAAGAGATTGACTACAATTGTGACACACAAACATCCATCCATTTTCTAACCCGCTGTATCCTGCACTCAGGGTCACGGGGCTGCTGGAGCCTATCCCAGCTCTCTTAGGGCGAAGGCGGGGTTACACCCTGGACTGGTTGCCAGTCAGTCACATACAAGACAACATTCACATTTAGAAACAACCATTCACTCTCACATTCACATTTAGAGTTGCCAGTTCACATAATGCATGTCTTTGGATGGTGGGAGGAAGCCGGAGCACCTGGAGAGAACCCACGCAGACACAGGGAGAACATGCAAACTCCACACAGAAGGGCCTGCCTCGACCCAGAACCCTCTTGCTGTGAGGCGACAGTACTAACCACTGCACCACTGTGCCGCCCGACACACAAACATGTCAGCGTTAATGTGAACATGTTTGCATGCTGACATTGAGCATTTATGTCAAAGCACCAGTGCACCAACATGCAGCCAGCAGCACGGCTACTCTTCACTGTATTCTACTGTATATAATCTTTAGTCATTTATTATTCATATTTTTTATATAAGTTGATCATTCATTTTACTTCTGTATCTCTTTTCCTTTTTGCGCATGTGACCTTTTTTTCTTTCAACTCTTCCATGTAGATGTTGGGCCAATGATAATACAATGTTAAATCATGAATCATGGCTAATTTTCTTTCTTTTCTTTTGTTTATTTTTATTAGACTGTTCCACATGTTTTTTAATCATGATTTTTTATGGGTAAGGTCACTGTATTACACAACATATTGCCCTCTTCATCTCCAATCGGCACAGGTTTTGTTTTGTTGTAATAAGGACAGATCTGGCTCACATTAGGGAGGAAACAGCACCCAACACAGGCGTTAGTCATTGTGAGTGTTTGGTGATGCCTTTGGGACTTGCCAATGGTGAATACATCTGTAATTTGCAATGAATTTTCTAATTATCAGGATAACATTATGAAGTTTAATTTCTTCATTACTGCTGCAGACAGCATCCAGGTGGATCCCACCAATGTCAAGGCACCTCTCTTCCTTGTGCAAGGAGTTGCAGTGATTCCTGGGCAGCCAGTTTTTACCAAAATCTCATCTGGTACTACAGGTCTGTGGCAGCCCTCTTTTATGCCCTCATTTCCTAGAATACTTCTGCTGTTTTGTCTCCGTCTGCTGAGGAAACCCTCAGCTCCCATCCTCCTTTATTGATACCTCCTGTCGTTCTGTGGTGAATGTTGCGAGGGTCATCCTCTGCCAGTGCTCTGAGCTGCTTCACTCACCTCAGTAGATATAAGTGGGCCCCATTCTTTAACTGGTATAAGTGTTATTTGATGCACACTTAGCAGACAGGAGCTCAAGAAAATTCATTTAAGCGACAGAAAAAGCTGAATTCCCAGTGGACCCTCAGTCTCTGAGTGCAGAATTTGACTTGTTTAGTTGCAAAGATAAAAAATGAATGAGAAAATTCTGAGATCATGCATAAATCCTCTGAGTGAATCAAAATTATGAGATGTGCATGTCCAAATGAGACACGTCAAAACGTTTGACATTCTCCATCCAGCTACTGAAGCAAATGTTTTACTTGCAAGTCACAGTTTTGAGAAACCTGAATCAGATGAAAGGAGAGATGTGATCATGATGAAAATGATGAGACACACAACTCTTTGACTTTAAGTCTTAGTAACTCATAAAAGTGACATTGCATGACTACTTTCATTTTCGTCAGTACTCACAGGACTTAACAATACCTGTTTTTTCTTTCTTTTTTCTCTTGTCTTCCATACAAATGATACGACACATCACACAGTTTTTATGTAAAATGTACGTTTCTTTTCAATAACATGGAAATCTGCCCGTGCAGATCAGACAGCTCAGTGCTGTCTGCTGCATGCTGCTGGATGTGAGCTGCTGGAGTTCCCGGTGTGACCACAGAGGGCAGGAGAGCTCAGCTTTTCTCTGCGCCGGCCTGCAGCTCTTGCTCCTGCTCCTGCTCCTGCTCCTGCTCCTGCTCCGGGCTTTACCTCCAGCCTCTTTAGATCAATGGCTCCATACCCAGCCGCGCTCTCTCTCTCTCTCTCTCTCTCTCTCTCCCCTCTGGAAGCCCGTACAGCTGGAGAGAGTAGGAGCGAGCCTCCCTCCTGCAGACAGTGAGAGGACTGATGCTGGCCGGCAGCAGTGATGGAGAGTCCGCCCTCATAGTCACTGGAACTTACTGCTCATCCCCAACACAAGGGAACTAACGAGTGTGTGTGTGTCCTTTGGATTTTTCTTTTCTTTTTTTTTTCTTTTTGGGATCCAAGCCCGAACAGGGAGGCTTGTTTTTGGGGAGAGGAGAGGTGGTGTGAGCCCTCTTTCTCCTCCTCGTCAGCATCCTCCGGACTCTCCATCCTGTGAGGGGTTTTCTGGAGGGGCTTCTTCATTTTGATTTTGAACTGACAGCTGGATTCTGTGGAGGTTTTTTTACACGTCAGACAGAGCGGGACAGGAGCAGGATGCCGGCAGGATGTATGAGTGATGTTTGGGAGGTGCTGAGGAGGAGGACAGGAGGAGTTCACCTGCTGCTGCTCTGCTGGCTGCTGGCTGCTCCCAGCACAACGCACGGTGAGTGTGTGTGTGTGTGTGTGTGTGTGTGTGTGTCCGCATCCCGCAGTGTGTGTGTGTGTGTGTGCGGGTGTATTTGCGGACCCTACTCTTGTGTGCGTGCGGCTCCTTCCCGCGTGTGTGTGTGTGTGTGATGTGTGTGTGTGTGTGTGTGTGTGTGTGTGTGTGTGTGATGTGTGTGTGTGTGTGTTGCCGCAGACTAAAGCAGAATTGACACATTTGTTGCGTCTCCTGGTCGGCTGCCGTTTAAAGCCTGAGTCTAACCCTGGAGCCTTCTGTGTGTGTGTGTGAGAGTGTGTGTGTGTGTGTGTGTGTGTGTGAGTGTGTGTGATCAGGTCTGGGTTCAGCAGGTCTGATCGTGAGTCAGGCTGCTGCTTTGAGCTGATGTGAGTGATCTCTCTGGGTTTTCTGCTCCATCACACTGGGCCGGGTTTGGGTTTGACTGTGTGACTGTGTGATGGCCTCTCATGTTTGCTCTTCACATCCTGGTCCTCCAGGTTAAAATGGATTCAGCTGAGCAGTGAGCTCATGATCAGATGGTCTGATCAGGTTTGGTGAGCTTGATCAGGTTTTTTTCAAACAGCCCTCTCCTGTGTTGGACTGCTGCTCTGAGCAGGTTTAGAGAATCTTTCAGGACTGAAAGCTTTACAGGGACACATGTGGTTTATGCTGCTGGCTTTCAATGTTTTACTGTCATTTTTTTAAAAACCACAGTCAAATGGGTTTAAAATTCATTTCAGAGCATCGCGGAGGTTTCTTCTCTAAGGATGTTTAGTTCCTTAGGTTGCTCCCATGAACGATGAGATTTAGTGGATTCGACATGATTTCAGGTTTTTCTGGTCTGTTACTTTCTTCCCAGGGGTTTTATCATGTGAACACCTGCTTTGATTTTGTGCTGCTGGTGAAATGTATTGAACTGCACTGTTTTGCTTTTGGATTCTCTTAAAATGACTGCTTTTCTTGGACAGATCAGGTTTCGTCTGCTGATTCTGGATTAATAGATTTCTTTATTCATCCCAAAGGGAAAAGGAAAAATAAAACAAAAAATAAATAATAAACAGTAATATGAACCACAAATGGTAATAAAATAAAAATAAAACACAGCTACAAAATCATATTAAATAACAACTAGAATAAAAAATAGGAACATAATTCGATATATATTGAATATACAAGGCAAAAATGCTGAATAACACTCACAGTAAATTATGAGTGTAAATCTGTGGGTGTGTTTCGTGCTGTACATGGTGTGGCTTTTCCTTGGACATTATAACATTTTCACCTTTTACCAGGTTTTAGTTGGATTCTCCAGGTTCTGTGGGGGTTGTGCAGATATTTTACTGGGTTTGAATCTAAAGCAGCTGCTGTTTTTGTCCTTGTACAGTTCTGCCATTTATTATATTAGCGTTGTTTGATGATCACTAAATGTTTGTTGTTTTGCGTCATGATTTTAGTTACTGAACAAACAGATCTGAGAGCTGCTGGGCTGACTGTGAGTCTCCTGCTGTCAATAACTTATGGTCCAAGCACTTTAATTAAGCTAATTGGGGGTAGGAGAGCATACACACCATGCACACACAGACATGCATGCACACACACACACATGCACACACACATACAAACACACACACACACGCTGTAGCTGCTGGATCAGCTGAGCAGTTGTCATTCATTGTGTGTGTATGTGGTTTATATTTCTCAGCTCAGCTGTAAAATACACTACTGAATATTTTACTCCGACTAAGCATTTATCTGTGTGGATGCCTCAACACACTCACACACTCCTCCCTCCTCCTGACAGCAGACTGAATATTTTTTTAGAGAGGTGTGTTCAGGTGATCTTTCAGTTTCAGCTGCATGACCAGGACAGATGTGTGTTATCTCCAGGGTGGGTTCCTCTGCGTTACCTTAAGGACAGTTAAATGTTTGGTTCAGGTGTTTTTTCTTCTGCGTGGCACACGATCAGCTGAACACACCTGATGAAGGCCCGGTCTCACCACCAGTGAATATGGTGACGTATTAAAATCAACTTAGTCTGGATGCAAATTATATTCATTCTAATCAGGAGTGGTGGATGTTCACAAATGTGAGGAAAGTGTGTAATTTAAAGCAATAACAGGCCAGCAGTTGCTGATGGTGTAGTTCATGTTGTGTTGAGAAATAACAACAAACTGCAGCACAAAGTCGGCCTGCTGACCAAATGAAGATTGATGAAGTGTTTGAGGAAGTGATACAGAGGTGAATGCATCATCTTTGTTTTTGTTTTAGCTGGGTTATTAGATTATTCTCTCCATGATTCATCGTTAATCTCGACACGAGGCCGGTGAACCTCACAGAGCAGAGCTCCTCTTTGACATCCCCTTCATATTTTAACAAGCAACCTCTCCGTGCCCCTCTCAGTTATATGTAGCATGATGGGTAAAATACTGAAGCAAGGCTGATAAGGTCTAATTAAATATACAACACCTGAGCGTTGGGGATAATTAATATCCACTACAAATACATGTGTCATTGAATTGTTGACAGTAAAAGAACAAGGCTCAGAGCATCCAGCCATGCCAGCAGCTCTGTGAGGCTGCAGGAAGGAACAGTGGAGCCAAACGTTCAGCATGCTGACATGGTTTAAAGGTTATTCTCTGAAAAGGCCTCTCAGAGGAGAGGTGAACCATCTTTAAGAACCTCCAGCAGCTTCAGCTGACTTTCTTCAAACTCTCAGAAATGACCATGAATGAGGACCTTCACAGATGAATAACATTTCACACTTTGGTGTAGCATGTTAGCATGCTAACATCAGTTATTTGGCACCCAACATAAATTATTGCTGAGGTTAATGGGAATAAGATGAAGTCAAGAATAATCTTGATTTGGGCCTTTCTGGACTTACTGAAACACAACTTATGACCAAACATCTGCAACACTAATGATATAACACTAAAGTACTGGACACATTTTTACCTGATAATGCCAAAGTGAAGAGATCACCAAAGTCTCTGCAGTTTATCCTGAAGTGCATGACACTGTGTGTACTAAATTTAATGACAATCCATCCCGTAGTTCTTAAGAATTTTCACAAATGAGGAAACAATGAAGACAAATGAGAACACCAAAGATCTCAGGATTCATTTTGTGGAAACAATGAAAGTCTAAACACAATTTGTGCCAATCCATGGAGAATATATTGAGATATTTTATACAAGAAATAAGATCTTTGGTCTGCTACTGCTACATCATCGTGTCTGTAGTTAATGGCAGGTTTCGTGGTTTTGTGGGGCCTCTGGTGTGCAGAGGTCTCACTCTCTCTTTAAAGAATGAACAGCTCTAATAAAAACTGTTTAGGTGATTTCTTTTCCTCGACCACAAATCAACGCTCAGAATCCTCCTTTGCTGTTTATCTGTTTTTCTGTGAGTGCTCTTATCCTCGTCATGTCTTTTCATCCATCCTCCATCCATCCATCCATCCATCGTCTCTGTCTCTCTGGGTGACTGAGTGTGTGTCTGTGGGGGGTTGGGATCATTTGAACAATGCTGCAGGAATCAGCTTTATGTTGGTATTAAGACTGAGCACTTTTATCATTAAAGCTTTATCCAGAGAAGGATTTGTTTTCAGTGCACCATTTAGAGGTCAACACTCTACCATCTTTTTTAGTTTTCACTTTGTCCTCAATATTTTATATTTGCATTGTTGAAAGGATGTTTTTGTCCAACTTGTCTTTTCTTAATTCTTGTTATGTGGTATCTTGTTTTTCGACCACACTGGGGGAAAGGCTTGCCTTGGATCCTTAATGATTCTTCCTGCCGTAGTCTTACATGTTCTGGTGTAAATGTCCTTTAGGGAGGGTGCAGCGCTGCCTATGATGTGTTCACAAACCCATCTTTTCAAGGCTCTTCCTCACGATAAAGTCACTGCGCAGCACCCAGGTCAGGCCCTCAGTGATGTGGCCCCGTTGGTGTTGGGGGTCTTACTCCTTTCCCAGCTTCTTCCTGCTTCTTCTGGCTGATGTTCAGAAGGAGCTTGTTGTCTTGACACCAGCGAGACAGGCCACAACAGCTGTGTTGTAAATACATTTGGTGATGGTGTTTGAGTGGAAAGTCATGTGTACATGGAGTAAAAGACAGCCCTGAATAGTTACACTTGTGTTGTCAGTCTGCCTCATTTAGTCTCATCCCATCTAATCTTGTTTTCTCATTTTGTCTGATCTGATTCTGTAAATAAATCTTCTTACTTCATCTCACTGAGTTTTAATGTGTCATGTTGTCTCTTATTTAGTCTTGTTTTGTGAGCTGTTGCTTATTTTGCTCATCTCCTCTTAAGCCGTTCTGATGTTTCTGTTTTTGACCTGATTCTACTGTGAATCTCATTTTATCTCATATCTTACTTACTAGTTTTAACAAGTTTCATCTCATTTCGTCTTTTCCTACCTAGTCTTGCCTTGTGTTATCACATCCATCTCATCTCCCCCCTTGTCCTCTTTTATTCAGTCAGATTTGCTCATCTTATTTTGTTATGGCTTATCTTATTGTCTTATATTGTCATTTAATTCTGTCCTATCTAGTGTATTATCTAATTTTATTGTCTTGTAAATGTCATCATATCTTACCTAATTTAATAATGTCTTAGTATTGTTCTGTCTCTTCCCTTCTTTTTTGAAAAATCTGTTTGCATATCTCTCCTCTGCTTTTGTCTTGTCAAATTCAGTCTTACACTTATTTCATTTATTTTAGTCAGTTCATCATTTTATCATGTCTTATCTCATTTTGTTTGCTCTTGTTCTATCTTGTATAGTCCATTTAACCCGTTCTATCTCACATTATCTCCTTTATCCTTATTTTGTTTTCACCTATCTCAGCTCTCTTTGTCTCCTCTCGTATTCATGCTCATTGCTTCATCTAGTCTTGCTGAGTGTATTTTTAACTAACACGGTCTCATTTAGTCTGTCTTGGATTTAAATGTAACACTCATGCACCAGCATCATGCTGGTAGAGTTCTTCATGCATATGTGTTATTGATCCTTCTCTGCTGAAATGAATGAAAGCTCCTTACTGATCAATAGGTCCAAACAGAAGAGCCCCTGTCCCAGTATTAGTGATAAGTTATTGATCGCCTGATGAGGAGTCTGATGATCACACACATCTGACTACTGATGGAAGTCATTCCTATTTTTTCTGCTGATATCAGGATATTGATTGTGAGACTGAAGACTGATCACATTCAGCAGCAAAGAACCATCTTCCTTGTATCTGTCCACCAACAGAATCAATCAGTGTGATTAGTCATTTTCAAGCGCAGGATGTGAGGGCCTGAAGAGAGTGTAAATCAAAGAAGTAAACATTTCCAATAGAAATGCAGACAGCTGTGATGTTAAAGTTTTTCTTAAGATGAAGACATTAAAGCACAAACACCTCCTTTTATATCAATACAAAATATTCCATTTTTATTTGAATGAATTAAAATGATGAAATAAAGACCATATAATTTCAGTCCAACAGGTTTGCTCTGTTGGAATAATGCAGATTACAGAATTATCCTCAGACAGTTCCACCTGCTCCACTTCCTGTTTTGACCTTTATTTGTGAGAGTGTCTGTCTCCTGAAGCAGAGTGAGGAGGAGAGACGGCAGCAACAGGAGGGATAACATTCAAACCCACCACAGGAACACACTGGGATAGTTCACATGCAGGTCTGTTTAATGTGCCTGCTTTGAGGAAGTGAAGAGGAATAGATGCATTAGTTGAAAAAACATGTTATTTCAACCTCCACTCGATTAAGAGTCTTCAGCCATCTTTCAGGTATTCAGCAGACAGCAACAACAAAACTCCAAATGCTGGAGAAAAACAACAAACAATGGAAACAAGAAGAGCTAAATTGAATCAAGAATCACATTAAAGCTAAAAGCTCAAACCAGTAAAACCTTTTCATTAATAAACAAAGCTGAATAATAAAGTCAAGGATGATCCATTAGAGACTCAGCAGGCTTTTAATGCCTAGAAGATGTTAATTTATACCTCCATTTATCCACCCAGCCACCCATCTATTAATTGTGTATGAAGGTGAAAACGCTTGCATATTTAATCTGTTATCCAGCCATAATCTGACTCCTCTAAGTTTTCCAATCATCACATACTCATTAAGTACCCATTTTGCCTTTGACTTGGGACTTGACTTGGGGCTCATTGGTTGACTTGAGACTTGCTGGACTTGACTTAGAAGAGGATCCTTTGGGTCCTCTGTGGTGTGTGTTGAGCTCTGGACTCCCACACTGTGTTCCTGTAACAGATGAAGTGTGTGTTTCTGAGGTCAGGGAGGCTGATCGCTCGGCCAAATGAAAAAGACTCTTTGTGTGGAATCACAGCCAGGAGCAGTGGATTAATAAGGTGGACGGGTGAAAACCAAGTGTAAGCTGCTGCTCAGCTCAGTTTAATTTGGTTTTTCACTCCTGCGGAGGACAGAAAGTCATTTACAAGTCTCTGAGTATTATTCAAACAGGAGCATGTGGAGGTTTCCTGTGTTTTGGTACAGCAGAGCTTCATTTATCAGTCAGTGCTTGTCCTAAAGCAAAACGCAGCTGCACAGGAATGAAAAAGGGCAAATAGGATACATTTAGAAACTACTCGCACGTATTTATCAATAAAGCATCTCCTGTTGTCCTAAAACTAGCCCAAACCCTGCTGCTCGATTTTCGAGCCGATTTTCAGCTCTGCACTAACAATGATTTTTGTCATCATGGTGGAAAAAAAGTGAACAATAAAAACATTTATCAGTGAAGTCAATATTTTTCAATAGTTAGTCAATAGTTTTCATCCCCTGAGAATAATATCTGGATCTACAATGTGTTTTAAAGAAAACCAGCTGACTTCTGTTGAGTAAACTATGAGAGCAAAGGACACTGAACCAAAACCCTTCAGTTGCAGGACAAAAATCAAAAACAAAATAATGAACTAAGAGAGGCAAAAACAGAGGCTGAACAGCAAAGTGAAGTGAAAGTCTGTGGATTTATCACTACAAGGGACACCTGTCACATACAAGTAGTTGTGTGATCCATTGTAAATATAAAGATAATGCTTTTCACTTGTTTCTGTACATCAGAGCTCACAGCAGAAATCATCCTCTTAAAGGCTGAACCAGAATCATGTTTCTGTGCAGAATGTTTAAAAAACTTGACAGCTCATAAGCAACAAATTGGCATAAAGATAGAAGCTGTGATTCATATGAGCAACTTTGATTCCAAATAAAAAGTCCCTCTTTTCAGCAGTTTTTAAATTAGAAACTGAGTAATGTTTTTTCCAAACTGGATTTGTTGCAGTTTTATCCTGAAAGCTTCGGTGTGTATTTTAATTAAGTCTCTGGATGTGTTTTTGTCTCTGCATTATTCAGATGGTTGGATGAAAAAAAAGGCCTATGAGTAATTTACAGAAAGATAATTTGCTTCGGCTCTGAACATTAGCGTTTCATTTACGTCTTGTGCTCTCAGCTGTCTATATTTAACATCAGCTGCTCTGCTCTGACATTCATACATTATTCATGTTGGGAACCTGCATTACCTGCCTGAGGAGCACTACATCTCCCTCACCTTTAAATCCTCCTCATTAATACTCCTGCAGGCTTTTACATTAATTGGTTTTTACTTATTCTATTCCTGCCTGCTGTTTTTTTTGTGCTTTGCTGCTTTTTGTTGTGGGTGTTGTTGTTTTTGTCTGCAGAGAAATTGGGGGCTGATTAAAAAGTGGAGAACAAATGAAAAGGTTTTTATGCAAAGGCGTGCAGTTTTGTGGCCTCAGGATGAAAACCGTTTGTATACTGAACCACGTTACACACAAACACACAGATGCCCAGGACTTTGCATTGCACCTTGGAGCCACAGACTGAGCCACATTAAGCAAACTCAATCTGTGACTGTATCTTATTCTCAATTTCAGCTCAGTGTCCACACTAGGCTGCATTTGATTCCCATTTAAGAAGTTTTTCAAATGTATCCAGCTGATACATCTGAGACACCAGCCTCAGGGCGTGGTGAAGAACAAATTTATTGTTGTCTGACTAAAAGAGGCGGGGATTTCTGTGTGGAAGGTGATTTTAAAATGACCTGTAAACACTGCTGTGGAAGCCAGAGCTTTATCTCAGAGAACTGCTAAAAGAATGACTCCATTCACAAATTCATCATCCATTTATGAATATACTGTTTGAATCAAATATTCGTCATATTTGATACATTTTTACTGATGGGACAGGAAATTAACAAAGTAAAGAAACACACTGTGGAAGAACCTGACTGGCTCTCAGTCCTGACCTGATCCACAGCTCATCACACATCAGTGTGTAGGCTGGCTCAATGTGAGAAAATCCCTGCAGCTGTTAGCTGCATCATCCAGGTGTCATATTTTTGGCTTTGCAGTGAGAAACAGAGCGCTCAGGGGGCGTGGCCACACAGGTACAGGTTGGGAGGTAGAGCATGACAGTGCAGGGCTGCTGCGTCTTGAATTCATATCATTTTCATTCTCCTGGAGTCCAGTTCTGCTGTAAATAAGTGGGACCATCACGCTGCTGAGGTTGGGAGACGACAAGCAGAGTCTGTCGGGTTTGGCTGGAATCCAGTAACATCCAGTGCATCGTGAGACACGATCACTTCCTGTGCAGCGCCGCCGCTCTCTCCAGATGAGATGAATCGCCTCAACTGCAGCAGTTTCCTCTCATAAATATTCATATGGTGAGGCATGGCGTCATGTGAGCGAGTGAAGACGACTCTAGAAACCAGTGAACCCTGAACGCTCGCAGAACACCCCCCTACTGCCTCCCCCACTCCCCCTCCTCCCCTCTTCCCCCTGCCAGCAGCAGCACGCTGCCCGGCACCGCAGCACAGCCAGCTGGATTTATAGCCACTTATAAAGATTAGTGATGCATCCTGCATGCAGCACACACACTCACACACTCTCTCTCTCACACACATTCACCTCTGATAATGCAGTCTTACACACAGAACCCATGTCAGATGAAAGCCTTCTATCTCCATGATGAAAAGTCTTTGTTTTGATGATTTATTTTCTGAAATGCAAGAAAGAAAGAATTTTACTACTAAATGGTGAGATACAAGGTTTTCACATGACAGGAATGATTTATGTAAAAACACACACACAGGTCCCTTCCTCTCTACTGCAGGGCTCTCTGAGGCAGGTCGAGTTCTTCTGTGAAACATCAGGCAAAAGAGAGAAGGGTGAGTGAAAGCGTTTTAGTTTCATTACCTTCTAAAGCAGACAGTGATGATCTGATCATTAAACTCAGCTGCCTGCTACACTGGATACTGCTCGTCGTCTTGTCAGTACAGAATAATGTGAGTATAACAAAAAGATCATTTTTACATCAGCCTTGCAGACTCAACAGTCCGTCACTGAGTGAGTGATTGGTAGTGATCAGTGTTGGAGTTTCCTTATTGGCTGTGGCTCTCTCAAAATCTATAGGTGGGAATAGTTGTGTAGCTACGTACACAGTGAGGACGGGTGCCATCTTCCAAAGCCACCACCTTAATTATGGGTAGATAGTACTAATTTAAGGATTCCCAGGAGAAGGAGCAGTCCACCCGCCTGTTGCTGTCGTAGCGTGTGGAGTTTTGAATGGGATTTATTAGGACTGCAGACGAGAGTCTTGCAGCAGTGTCAAGACAAGTGCATGGAAGGAACAGAGCTCACACTTTGACTGAGATTCACACATATCAACCAGTATCACCTCCTAATCTCAGAAAAAGTAAATATTTATTTCCTCCTGTGACATAGTCCAGTAAGTTTGTGTGGGGAAAACAGATGGTTCTGTCCAAAGGCTATAAAATCCAACATCTTGAAATCTGAAAGTGTACAAGTTGGACCTCATTGGGTGCCATCAAGTGTAAAAAGAACAGTTTGCCATTTCATGGTGGGTTCTTCACAGGAATCAAAGTTGGTTTTATGAGACGCTTGACAGGAAGCTTGAACTTTTAAGTTGTCAGTCAACAAGACACAGTGTTTTCCTCCTGAATACTTTACCACAAGGATAAATTGGATTTTGTGTACCAGCGCTACCCTGTTAATGAAGACAGCAATCTCTAGTTATTGTCTAAACATAATAAAAACAGTGGTGTGCTCCTTTACTGACGCTCTGAAAGAGTTCGTCTCTTCTGTCGTCCTCCCCCAGAGAAATAAAGGTCAGGTGACATCACTGTGTCAGTCAGCTCAACCCTGTCAGTCTTCATCAGGAAGTGTCACAGAGGTTGTGACCTTCAAAGAACCGGTTGCTTTGTTAAGAACGGGAACATCTCCACTGACCTGGAAATCATTCACATTTCAGTTTGTTTCAACTGAACTAAACTTAAGAGAAATGTCACATCAGCTCAACTGGCTACACACACACACACACACACACACACACACACACACACACACACACACACACAGACACATATGCAGTAACAGAGGTGAAACGCCGGCAGCCACATCAGAACGTTTCCTGTGTGTAACGTTGGGTCATGACGCCTGCAGCTGTGACGTCAAAGTGCATCAGCAGCAGGAGGACAGCACGGCTGCAGGGCGACATGCTGCTGACGTCACTGAGGGTTCATTATTATCACTGAGGATATTAGTGCTCCGACTGCTGCATCATAAAAGGTTCTTACCTCACATCAGCTTCATGTTGTCCACTGAGGAGTGTCCTCACACCTAAACATTGTCTGGACTGGTCCTCACTGAGCCAGTCCACACAGTCCAGAGGTTGCTGCTGGAGAGAGCTTTTATTCTGCACATGTGCACATGAACATGTGTTCACCCACTACGTGGTAACTTTTTAAGAGCTGGACTGTTTAAAGATCAAATGTAATGAAAAGTTGTATTTCATTGTCACAGACAGAGAGAGAAAGACAGAGATGTTCATCACATGTGCTGACATTAAACTTGAAGAGAACCCACATTTATCTGATTGCTGTTCCCCCTCATTACTATAGCTGCCCAGTCCTTCTGTTGATCAGGATGTAGTTGTGTATTTTAAACAAAGTTGTGTTGCTGTGTTCTGACAGCAGCTGGCAGCTCCTCCTCATCCTCCTCTTGCTTCAGTTTTTTTTACTCTGAATCAGACGTTTTAAATGTCCGGATTTTAATTGCAGCTCCTATACTGAGCTGAATGCCTCCCTCTGTGAGCTGCCTTCATTTTCAACAAACTACCTTCAACTGTAAGTCATTTCATTTCTCACCCACGCTTCAAATCACATTTAAGTTTTTACCATTAAGTTTTTTTGTAAGGGAAGTTACAGAATCCTCGCTGTGAAGTGAGAGAACTTCAGTGACCATCTACCCATCAAAAAAACTAGTTCTATTACCGTATTTTTCGGACTATAAGGCACACTTAAAATCCTTAAATTTTCTCAAAAAACGACAGTGCACTTTATAATCCGGTGCACCTTATGTATGAATTCTGGTTGTTCTTACTGACCTCGAACTGATTTTCTGTGGTACACGGTGCTCAAAAACCTGTCAAAATGTTTTAGTACGACTTTGGTAAGCTACGAAGCTGCGCT
>JBAJHX010000035.1:868404-881120 GCA_037176925.1 Amniataba percoides
ATCTATCTATCTATCTATCTATCTATCTATCTATCTATCTATCTATCTATCTATCTATCTATCTATCTATCTAATTTTCAGTGTCTTTTCAAAGCAACATTTATCAATTTCTGACCACCAGGGGCAGAAATAAAGTGAATCAAGGTGTGGCCTTTTGTACGAGCTGCCTATTAACTGAAGTTTTTTTTGACTGTTTGTCAGAGAAAACAAACATGATCACCTTATGTGATATAATCAGCATTTCTAACTATTTTGTGAAATTTAATGGACTAAATGGTTAATCAATCATCAATCAGAGCTTTGAGGATTTCAGCTGGTAAACTGGACAGTTTGGGTTAAAATGTATTTATTTAAAGCCCAAAATCACAAACATTGTTTGCCTCAGAGGGCTTTACAATCTGTGCAGCTGGGACACCCTCTGTCCTTAGACCCTTTTCAGCCTGATTCGCTCACTAACTGCAGCCTCTAACAGCAGACAGGTAACAGGTGAGGTGACATGATGGCAGCGGCGACATGTGAAGGGCTGCACTGAAATTTTGTTACAGATATTGTTTCAGATGAAACTGGATGTCTGTGTTTAGTCCGTCTGTGGTCGACGTGGAGAAGAGGAGATCCAAGGGTGCAAGCAGTTAAATGGAAAAGACCAGTCAGCCAGACGGAGCATTGATATTCAGAACACACACACACACGAACACACACGCACACACACTGATTCTGGAGCTCATTCTCTCTCTCCACACATCAGTGGCAGCAACGAATGAAGATTGAATACCCAGAGAGAGAGAGAGAGAATGGTGGAGAGAGAGAGTGATGAAATGGAGATAGGTGTGTGTGTGTGTGTGTGTGTGTGTGTAGTTGGATGAGACGTCTCTCGGCTGTTTCAGTCGTCAGCTCAAACCTCTGACTGTGAGGTGCGTTCTGATTGGCTAAAGTGATAAATAAATAAATAAATAATAGCAGTGCGTCTGTAATCAGAGCTTCTGATTCCTCTCTGCTGCTCTGCTTAATTATGCGTGTTTATGTAAATGCAGTGTTGATGAGATGGTAATGGATATCACAGATTGACTTTAATGGATTCTAGAGAGACTGAGAATTAAACCAGCCTGTCTATTAAAGGGCTCGGAGGTGAAGGAACCTCCCAACAGCAGCCCCCACCCCCACCCTTCTCTGGCGGCCATGTTGGAGGCTCTGAGAGAAGCTGATGGTGTTCACCAATCATGGCTGATCAATATTTCATCGCCACTTCACCTGATAGATGTGTGTTTATATAATGGCAGATGGTTTAGGCAGCTAATCAGCGCAGGAGGGACCAGGCTGGGGAGGATTTGAGAATATTTCAGGTGATTTTCAGGAGTTTTAGGAGGATTTGGGCAACGTTTCAGGGAAAGAAATTAGAAGGTTGTTTCAGAGAGAATTCAGGATGTTTCAGTGATGTTCGAGAATTCTTGATTTGAGGATGTGTCTGAAATTTCAGAGATTTTAATGGTAATGGATATCACAGATTGACTCATGACTGAGATATTTCTTTGAGTTTTCAGCGAAAGGGAAATTTGATATGTAATTTAGAGAGCTTTAAAGACATTTCTGAAAACATTTACAGATGTTTAAGTGGAATCTGAGAATATGTTCATTATATATTTCACAGAGATTTAATGTTTGAGGATATTTAGGAAGATTTAATGGACCTTTCCAAGAGTTCCACGATCATTTGGGAGGATTTAAAGGGTATCTTCAGCAGTTTTGTCTTTCAGGGAAATCTCAGAAGGTTTCGGTGAGATTTCAGAACAATTTCCAGGGATTGTGGGCTCAGTTTTATGGGCTGTTTCAGGCAGATCTGAGCCTGTGACAGGTATGTTTCACAGAGATAGAACTGGATATTAAAGCATTTCAGGGAGCTGTATTTCAGACATCAGATTTGAGCAATGTTTATCAAAGATAATGTTCAAACTGAATTTTTTATGGATGTTTTAAGGTGCATAACCAGAGTTTTTAAAGGATCTTTAATGGAGATTTAAGACGGATTTAAGGATGATTTCAGTGTGATGTTTTAGGAAGATGTGAGAAATGTTGGAATTGGAAGATATTTCAGGGATATCACACAAGGTCTCTGTGAGATTTAGGGCATAGAAATAAATAAGAATGAGCGATTGTAACATTATTGTTATTTATTATTCTATATTATATATAATAATTATTAACACTACTCATGTTTATATTATTTGTGATCTTTTTGTTGTATACAAACAGACTATTTATGCAATTTGATGTTCTGAAATGTGTTCTACTGTTCACACACATCTTTAGAAGTAAATACTGTGTGTGTGTGTGTATGAGATGAGCGCTCGGGGAGATTGACAGAGGAATTAGAGGCTGTCTGCACACACAGAGGACAGGCTGATTACAATCAATAATCTATCAACCACTGCCTGACAAGATGTATTGATCAGAGAGAGAGAGAGAGAGAGAGAGAGAGAGAGAGAGAGAGAGAGAGAGAGAGAACACATAATAAATACACAAAGACAAACACACACACACTCACACACACACGGCTCAGGGTGTTGAGGGGTCAGACAGCAGTTTCTGTCTCAAAGTAATAAGTTGACTTGTCAGTTCTAACAGTCTCCTTTTAAATGTCTCTCAGTGCCTCATTGATTCATCTCTTTTTCTGTGCAATGTTTACCATTTATTTTTTGTGTTAATTTTTATTTTCAAAAGTTTTAAAAAGATCCCAGAGTAGAGTTACCAAATAGCAAACAGTTTGATCTGAAGCACTGCTGCATTGCTCTTTTCCTTTCTGTGTGTGTTTTCTTCTTATTCATTAGTTAAGTTATACATTATAGATCATATTGATACACATAAAATCATAACAAAGTTAATGTGCAGCAAGCAGACACTCACCACTTAATGAAACACACACATGCACACACACACAGAAGCATATGGTTGGTGTGTGATGTGTGTGTGAAGGTCATTAGTTCCTGTCCAGTCTCTGCAGGTTCTGAGCCTTGTTGGCACAACTTCTGCCAAATCTGACCAAATTACCCACAACACCACAACTACTGCCAACACACAGCCCCGAGTGTGTGTGTCCCCGCTCACCATACGGTGTGTGTGCCTGGACAGTCTGTCAACACTGAAGGAAAATCATACAAATAAAAACCTCCTGAGGGAGGAGCTGACAGTTTGTGTTGTGGCAGATTTGAAGAGTGTTTCTACTGAAGAACCTTATGTTGATAAAAGCTCCGAGGAGGATCATCACAGGGCCATTTTTCTGTGTGTCACTATAAAGAGGACGAGATTCAGTCTCCATGTAAAATCAGATACTCAACATAGTACAAAGATGTAAAAAGAAAGAAATGTATAACTTAATTTAATATGAGGGAGCGAGATAAAGTGAAGATTATATGTAACAATGTAAGATTAGATAGCTTATTAAGATTAAATAAGATAAATTAAGGAAATAAGATATAAACTGGAAAACAAGGAAAACAAATTAAAACTGACTTGACATGAGAAAATTCAAAGAGATCTGTAAAATAGATGTACATAAACTTTATACATCATGAATAAGAGGCATAAATACAGAGTAATCCTATAAAATCATTTTGCTAGTAAACTAGATGAAAATAAAAGATGAGATTTAAAGCGCACAAACTGCTCATGTTCTTTATTTTGGTGGGGTATCTCCTTTTGGAGCGGCTCCAGCTCCTCCTGCAGAGTCTCAGTCCTGGTCCAGGACGCCCGGCCAGCCCCTCCATATGCTGACAGGACGCTCTGAGCGCGCTCATTAGGCCACCGTGCCAAAAACCAAAACTCCAAGGTCAAGAGACGGCCCATTAGGAAGGAGAGGCTTAACAAGCACAAACAAAGGAGACAATGTTAACGAGTCCAATGAGCAGCAGTTTTAAACTCTGCTGAGTTCGTCTTGGAAAGAGACAAGAGAGGGATGACAGTGGCTGAGCGTTCAGTTTCTCCCTAAATAAACATCGCTCAAAGGTCACATCCACCATTCTTCTGAAGAAAGAATGCAAAGTCTTTTTTTGAATAGCCTGAAATAGATTATTCACAAACAAAGAGAAACAAACTGGTATGAAACTTAAAGGAAACAGTAAAAAATGTAAACAGCACACATTACAGTTCTTAACAAGTATACAAATAATACCTGAAAGAATGACTTCCATATGTTTTTACAATCCACTTTGGGTTAGTATCATGATAATGGTATGTGTTATAGAGAGTATATTTATACATAAATATAAATGTATTCTGTATATTACATAGAAAATGACATCAGGGGCTTTACACAGGAGACAGGAACACCATTTTATTGTAATATCAGGTCATAACAACAACAGCAAGACTGCACACTAAAAGAAATGAATCCATTTATTTTTAGAATGCTCTTATGTAACACAGAAGAAATAATACAGTTAATCCAGTGTGATCTCTGAGGCTCAGGATCCTAAAATTTCAAAGACATTATTTGTCTGATGTGAGCATCATTACTCCAACAGGTCCTCCAAACTCTAAAAGAAAATCATTTTTCAACAGCCTTTTAGTTTTCTGCCTCCATTTTCAACAAATGTTACAAGTGACAAAACTAGGATTAGGTAAAGGCACAGATGATTTGGCGAAAACGATTATTTGGGGAGCTTTGTCAGCTTAGGTACAATAATAATCTTTGGTTCAGGTTAGATGTGATTATAATCATATTTAAAACTCACAATGTCGGCTGTAATCTGACCTGTTTTCTTGCTCCCCACATTTTTACCCAGCTTTTAGCAAGCTGTGCTAGATATTTTTTGTCTCTGGAAGACAGATTCCACCAGGGAAAGATCAGATATGAATGATGAATGAATGTCTTCCTGTTAACATGGTCATGGGCATCTAACTTGCTCTTATATGAAGGTGATAACAAACATGAGTTTATCTATTAGTTTCTTTTCCCAGCAGACATCTGCCTCCATTCTGTTCAAAAGTCCCAGAGAAGACAGACCGTGTGAATGTGAACTAGTATGAGCAACACCAGGAAGTTCAAAGTGACGCAGCTAAAAGGGCTGATGAGGAAAGGCAGCTGTGTTTGTGTGTGTTTCCATCAATATGAGGACAAACACCCGTGGACACAGTCTCAGATAGGTTCAGCCTTTTCAGTCTTTTCAGTCTTCTGTCTGCTCTCAGATCCACTTGGTCAGTAAATGAACACCAGCAGCTTGTATTAATCAAACATTTAGCTCGCAGACACACTGAAGCGATACTCTGATGCTTGGTGTGTTCACCCCAGTTGACAGTTTATCTTCCACTTCATCATCCACACACGGTTGAAGACATGTCTTCCTTCTCTCTGCTCTGCTCTCCTCCTACATTTCTTCCTGATTCTTTTTATTAACAAATCCTCCACCCCTCTCATCCCCTTCTTCCCTGCTCTCCCTTCTTTTCCTCCTCTCTATCCCACATTCTCCACATCATCACCTACAGACAGTAGAAGGCGGCATCTTCCCCCTCCTCCTCTTCCTCATTGTCCTCGAGTTTCTCTTCTTCCTTGCTCCTCTTTTTCTCTCCTCTACCCTGCTCCTCCTCCTCTTCCTCGGCCTTGCAGTGAAATAAAAGATTACAGGCAGACGAGTCATTATTTTCAGTGATGGCAGCCATACATCACTGAGACTGCAGCAGAGAGAGAGGGGATGAGAGACAAAGACAGAGAGAGAGGGAGAGAGAGAGGGAGAGGGGTGGGTGGATCAAGAATGAAACACAGTGAAGCTGCAGATGAGCCCAGAGCATCCCTCTCTCCCTCTGTTTTGTCCTTTTCCTCAGTATTTCTCCTCACCCTCGGTTTTGTTTTCTCTCACTCTCTCTCTGAAGCAGTCGCTGTGAAATTAATGGCGGCTACACTGACCACGGATCAATGTGTGTTTGTGCTGAGAGAATTCAGAATGAAAAAAACAAAACAGACCTGTAGAAGCTTATTAATAACATGATTCATTAATGTTTGTTGTAGTTAATTGATCGTAAAGTCAGACTTCATCGGGGTGCAATATGTTCAGCTGCACTCAAACACTGACTTTATTTTAGAGCCTTTATTTGTCTGGGACAATGCAAAGAGGATGAATCAGCCATTTCAGGCCACCGACCTTCAAGTATTGTCCTCATTCATGACTCACTGATCACTTGTAACCACTGCTACACAGCATTTAACATTCAGCTCTGTGCTGGGTTCAGTTTGCTGACTGATCCAACAGATCAGCTGACAACTCCATCTTTCACAGGTGGAGGACAAAAGTACCACAAAAAGGGAAAAAACTGAATGAATGAGATGGAAAATATAATAAATACAGATGCTTCCATAAAGGTGAGGAAGCATTTTGCTGGCATGGTTTGGGTCCACGTGTGAAAGTGTGACTGCAGATCAGTCTGAAGTTGTAGTGAGTGATCCCCTTCATCCTGTGATCATTTCTGTCCTGATGGGAAGGGTCTCTTCCATCCACAGAGGGCTCACTGAATGCCCAGTTAAACACCGTGAACACAGGAAATAACTGTCGAAGAACAGTGATCGTATGTTAACAAATGTCAATGAGCCACTTGATGCTAATTTGTGTTTGCTGGTTGTTGGCAGTCTTATTCTGCTCTGTTATTGTTATGTATTGTTACATGTAGTTAAAGCTAAAAGATGCATCATAAAGTTACTTTATAGTTTTCTGAATCAGAGCTAGATGAGTCAGATGTTGGCAGACAGACATCTGTGTTTTTATTTGACCGGCTACATTTCTGATGGTTTGTTTCTCCCTGAAGCAGGAAGTTGTGTCCTGATTTAACATCTCACTGCTCTGTAAATCTTGTCAATCCACATCTTCCTCTTCTTCTTCCCTGCTTTTTAAAACAGAAAATATCCCCCCAAAAAATTCTCCTGTTTTTGAGTCATCTCTCTAACTGAAAATAACACTAAGCTTTCCAAGACAGACATCAAAACTGTGCCATCCATGAAATAAATGTATTATTTATCTTAGCAGCACTTTGAAGATGAAGCATTTTACCTGGAGACAAAATGAAGTTAAATAAATCTAACTTAAAGACAGAATGAATTAAAGTGTAGTCGTCCCACCCTGACGTTTTGGCCTCATATTGGATATCGTGGTGATGCCTGACTTTCCCGGCTCTGTGAAGAACCCACACTGACTTGACAAACCCAAACTATGAGACTTTAAACCTCCTGAAGCAGTTTCACCTTACTTTGTCTCTTTTGAAACTTTTGCTGGAAAACAGGTTTTTCTGCATTTTCTTTGAAAATTCAGGCATATTTTACAGATTGAATTGGCAAGAAAAATCTTATTTATGCAGTTTTTTTATACTTACCTTTTGTTTCCTCTCTTCTTGCATTATGTTTGTGTGTGAGTTTATATGCGTGTATGTGTGTGTGTTTGTGTGTGTGTTGTAGATCAGCACTGCTGTTTTTACCAGAACTCAGAGTTTTATTTCAACACGGATTTCTCACAATTCAATATTCATTCTTACAGCTTCCTTACCAGATTTTTTTTTTTTAATCATCCAAGACGTTCTATCCACAGTCATGAAGAACGACAGTAAAGACTGATGTCGGAGGCTCGTGTGTCAGTCTGAAGGTCGACTCAAACAGTGGATATTAATGCTGCACCCAGTCGACCATCCTCCTCCTCAGTCAGTCAGACCTCATCGTTCACGAGCTGACAGCCATGTTCTGATTTGTTATTGGATCCAAAGACAGGTCGAGTCAAACTGTGAGCTGATTAACCTCCTTAGGTTTACGTTTTTTTTTGTAGTTTTTGACAAGCAAGGAAACCTCACAGCAGCAGAGGAAAAGTAGAACGTGTGCTGCAGAGACTGAAAAAGCCCACGGGGGATTTTAAAAACATATTCAAGAAAATCAAAGTTGACAAATGGACTAAGGGGAAGAGGCTGACATATTTAGATCTCTGCAGTTTTTGAAGGCAGCTGGTGTCTGATCAGTGATATGACAGTGATTTCTGTTGGCGTGATTATTCGTTATCATGCAGAGTTAGATCAGATAAATGAATCGCACACTGTTGCCGGAGGTTTGGTGATGTTGGAGGCACAGATTTTACTGGAGGTGTGGGGACGGCTCAGCTTCTTTTGAGGACACTGAGCTCATTCAGACAGAGCTGAACAGAAAGTGAATATTGGACTTACATTTGTCAGGTGCTAAGAAAATAAACTGGCAACTTTTTGCAAATAATTTGGCCATAACTACTTGATAACAGGATAATGAGTCTGTGTGACCTCTGTTGAAATGTCCAGAGTGTCTATACACTCCGGAGTGTATCATCAGTGAATGTTATAAGCAGCATTTTGACCTCGGTTTCACCTCTCAGATTTCATATGGTCTGCCCAGGGTTTCAAAATGGTTTCATCTACAGTATATTTCCTTTACTGATCACATTGGATACTTTCTATCTGACTTGTGAGTAAATAATCTGTAGACAGGACTATGAATTTACAGTAAAATATCTACTGAAATGACCTTCATGTTTTTTATCATTAATTGCTAAGTAACTATGCCTTTGACGTGTGGAAGTAATTACCCAGAAATCAGTGCGGTGTGTTCTGTATGCCTCCTCCTCTCAGTAACAGAGAGCAAACATTAACATCACAGAGCTGTTTCCATGTTTGTCTCCTCCTCTGAATCACCGTGTACTTGTCATGTTGATCCAACATCTATTGTTAGAAGTCAACACTGTGTGTGTGTGTGTGTGTGTGTTTTCCCTGGGCTCAGAGAGAGGAATGCCAGGACTGTAGTTGTGTTGTGGTAGTTTGATGTGTTTTTCAGACTCGGAGCTGGGAAACCTCTGAAGTGTTCTAAATACATGTAAGCTGGAACGTGTTTACTATTCACCTTCCAGTGAGACCCAGTTTCCAGTATCCAGGGGCTGAGAGGCATCAGCACACTCTTACATATGCATGGCAGTTTTACCAAAATTTCACATCCTCGTAGCATCCGTGTTTTGTATTTGACCATGACCACTGCTGTTTTTAACATTAAGCAAACACCACAGAACAGCATATGTGGGCCTTGTAGGATGATCAATATAATGCAGAGTTGGAGAACAGAACATTGGTATATGCTAGATTAATAATTCACCCTTTATTTTTCCCTGTTCTATTTCGTCTTTCTTACATCTGTTCTCTCCGCACATCCTTAATGAGTGTACCATTTCACTGTACATGTTGTCTGTGAATGTGAAGAATCATTAAACTGATTACTTCAGCTACTGATCAGAAAAAAGAGGACACACACACACAAACACACACACACACACACACACACACACACACACACACACACACACACACACACACACTTGTGCAGTGTTGCATATAACTGTGCACTGCGCAGTGATTACTAAGTGATTTTGCATAAATATTTAAGCTGCTTAAACAGATCACTTATCAGATCACTTTCCTGACAGCTGGCCATCAGCAGATGGATTGATAGTAGCTAAACGTTTGACTAAAATCACATATCTATAGTTATCTATAATATCCTAATCCTTATCCTCCACAAACAAACAGCATCAGAGTCCGGTTGGAAGTGGACTGAGACACTCTTTTCAGACGGTCTGAGTCTGGTTGTGCGATTTGACTGACAGCTTTCACGCCAGCTTAAACAAACTGAGCAGAATATCTTTGAAGTCTCACTTGTTCATTCCAGCAAACACTGTTTTTTGTGTTCATGTTTCTCACAGTATTCTCTGTTCTGTTGCCGTAGTCACTCGTCATGTACTCCTCAGTTTTACTGTTAATCTTAGCTCAAAGTCTACATGCTGAGTCTCAGACCTCCGTGTCTGTTGTGTTCAGTGTTGAACTGTTGACTCAGTGACTGTGAGCTCAGCACTGACAGGTTGGTGGTGTTACCGTCCCATCTGTTTGGCCCCGGGGTCCCTCTGCCATGCAGGTCACCTCTGCATTAATCTGACTAATTAGCCTAATGAGCCTGTTTCTTGGTGGGCCGACAAACGAGTGCGACCTGAACCAGACGGCTTCACTTCGCAGGAACAGAAAACACAGATTTCCTGGCAGCTTCTGACCTACATAAAGCTCAAACACACAAACACACGCACTGTTTATTTACTGTGAAACGCAGCACAAACACACACACACACACACACACACACATAAGTGATGACACACTGACTTTTATGTCAAATGAACAATGTAGTGAACATAATCCATTACACACACTGAAAAAGAAATAACTAACTGGAACTGTGTTAGTAAGCACCTCAGAGCGGAAAATGTGTCCTGACTGCTCCAAAACTCTGAGGGATGTGTGTTTGGTTCTACCATTTCTAAAAGTGGAATAAAAGCATCCATCTGCTTATTTAACCTGGAACAAGCACCACGTTTTTCTTTTTGTTCTTCTGGTGCATGCCGGGAAGAACAAAGGAAAAAACGTCAAAAATACAAAATTTTAAAGATCGCAAGGAAAATTACCCAGCCTGCACGAGGCACTTGTCTGGAAGAACTCTGCATCTGGGAAAGGATGGCAGCAAATCCAGATATTCAAGCCATATAATGTTAATGATGCTGCCAGTAACTCTTAACATCTCATGTATGCGGGGCCTCAGAAACCTTCTGCTCTTGTCACATCACCGTGTCTATGCACATACTCAGGTACTCAAGTAAGACATGGTGCTCACTCAGCAGAGAACAAAGTCATGCTTAACTTGTAACAAGATGATAAAAGCAACAGTTCTGTCTGAACGCGTGGTCAGCTCGACCATATCCAGTTCTTGATATTTCAGCACCTTGGGAATACTTATCTGCTTTCTGTGAGAGTGAGCTGAGAAGATCATTGCTGATCTTAATCAAATAACAGCTTGCCTAATTCTCTCCAAAGTTGAGAATTTCAACATTGAATTCTTCCTTGCTGATCAAGAGCTGAGCCCGGTCAGTGCTGCAGAATATGTCATCTCCAGTCAGACCATTTCCTTCCTCTGCTTCTGATTGGCTGAGGGAACCTGATTAGGTTGCTGCATTTTTCAGCCTCACTAATTCACTATCATTTGATTCACATTATTTCCATTTTAACAGAACACAGAGTCCTTGCTCCAGAGGTCACATTCCTTCATCATTATTATCATCAGGAGTGTTATCATCAGTAGTTACACAGACATCGTTAGTAACATTATTATCACAGCGGTCTCCAGAGGCCTTTAACATCCTGCACACTCACTGCAGACATTTAAATGATTTCCCATCCTGTCTGACGTCCTTCATATGGGACGCAATGACAACTAGCAGCAGTGATGTTGGAAAATACTTTGACTACTGATCAAATCTGTAACTATTTAGCGATTTCATTTATCTGGTCTTCTGTTCACCGTCTGTTAAACAGTATGAGAAAGGATCCTGCAGATGTTGCAGATGAGGTGGAATTATAAGACCAAGCACCAGTGTGGAAGGAGTGATGTGTTAACTGCTTCCTTCAGGGCTGCTGAGCTCTTTTGTTACCGAACAGTGAATTTACTGTTTCCTCTTCTTCACTTTGTCGTCATTTATGACCACGTTAAGATGCCACACTCTGCTGCTTCATCCTCATTGGTTGTAAATGTCTGGCTGCTCTACAGTATATCTTTATATACTTTATTGGCCCAAATATAAGATGGCCATTTTTTTTCAAACATTTGGAAAAATAGATGAAAAGATTATATGATCAGGCTAGAACTGTTAGGCTAAGGTGGATTTAAGTCAAATGGCAATATGACTTAAATAGCAAGTCAGCCTACCTGAAAATATTCTATAACAAATGTGTGTGTTTTGTGCAATCTGTCCTTTAGTTTGTTATGTATGTGTTTCTACATGGGGCCCTCCCATAGCTACTGTCCCTTACTGAATGACTATGGGATGCCATTTTTTCCAGTATCTTTGTGACTGTCCAATGCTAATGCATAATACATTTTCACATGCTTGGAATGATGTGAGAAATTCTCAAATGTGTATTCAATCAGAATTTGCATATGAGGCAAGTTATCTCAAAGTCAGTGTCATTGCTGCCCAGATATGGAGATCCAATGGCATTTTTTATATATAAAAAAAGGCTAAATATGGCTTCTGCTTACATTTTCTGAAATATCTATTTTGTTTTCTGGAAGAACGGTCCGTCGTAGCTAACTATCACATGACTAATAACAGCAGCACACATTGGCCAACAACAACATTTCAATGCCCGTGTCTCTGATCTGATGTTTTCATCACAAAACTAATTAATAATATTGATCCAAGCAGAAGTCAGACACACTCCCTTTTGTCTGACAGGGTTCACTACATGCTGCTTCACATCCATTGGCTTTCGCCCCCAAAACAAAAACAAGCCCTGAATCCCTTTAAAAAAAAGCAGTCTAAGACAAGGAAGGTGTCTTTTTTTGATTTGTTATAATCTGTTCACACACTGTCAATACAAAAATGATACATGTAAATTCTTACATATAGTACTTTTGAAAGTATTTTTTATTTTGAGTTGTATCTGCGCAAACCTCAGTCCGTTATTACTCCCAGAAAAAGTTAGTCCTTCTGCTGGAAACCCTTTCTCTTATCAAAAGTCAAAAGATGAAACATTTTCATGTTGAAAAAATGGTTCTTTTGTTGGAACATATATCCATCCATCCATCCATTTTCTAACCCGCTGTATCCTGCACTCAGGGTCACGGGGCTGCTGGAGCCTATCCCAG
>JBAJHX010000035.1:904295-914715 GCA_037176925.1 Amniataba percoides
GTAGAGCTGCAGTCAGACAGTCACATGAGTGGGCCGGTGCACATGTGGGGTTCACCAGGAGAACGGTACAGACCTGAATCCTTCACCCGTACAGTGAGGGGATCTGCTGGCTCTGCAGCTGTAGGGGACATTTTGCTGGCTTGGTTTGGGTCCCTTAGAGGGAGGAGTCAAAGTTGACAAAATTGTAGTGAATGATCACCTTCATCCTGTGATCATTTCTGTCCTGATGGGAGGGGTCTCTTCCACCCACAGAGGGCTCACTGAATGCTTTGATGAGGATGAAGATGATATGAATCATATACTGTGACCTTCACAGTCACCACATCTCAACCCAACTGAACAGTGATGTTTGGAGTGATGTGTTAGCATCAAAACACCAAATGAGGGAATATCTTTTGAAGAATGATCTTCATCCCTTCATTCGAGGTCACAGACCAGGAGAATCGATTTTTTTCGCAGCACGTGTGGAGTATCCACATATATATTTAGTGTATGTCATGTTGGCTTTTTTTCAGACAAAGAGCACTTGGCTTTAAACGTAATGTCATTTAGACTCACTCAAGTGACTTCTACTTAGTTGGCTGATAGAAAGACAAATTACAACCCAAACAACATGCTGATCATTTCTGAGACTATGACAACGAGGTTCAGGACAACACACACACACACATACACAGTGTGTATCATCTAGTCATCTCTTTAGCTCGCTCAGCTCTTTGTGTTGGAGTGTTTTGGTCTCTGGAGTGACTCTCATCCACCCACTCAGTTAGAGCGATTACAGAGACAGGAGACCAACAGCTGCAGCTCAAAGGGAGGTGAGAGAATGTGTGTGTGTGGATCAAAAGAGACTGCTCAGTGGTTTCAGGGTTTACCACACCCAGCATCTTCTAACAGTTTTCCACAAGCAGAGGTTTCCCATTACGTGGAGTTTTCACCAGCGGCTGTGGTCAGGATCACTTCTGTTGAATCGGAGTACAAATACGAGCAAGTCTGAAATCAAGTAAAGAGAGAGACTCAAAGAATAAAAAAAGGTGCCCATTTGATATTCTTTTGTCAAAACCCATCAGACAAAGTATGAAGAACCTGCAGTCCTGCCCTGTTAGGCTGTGATGCTAGTTCCTCTACCTTGTGATTTTTTATTTTGACTATACACAATATAAGAGATGACAGATGGACCAATTTATCAGTTTATCCGTCTTATTTGTCTATTTGATTGTTGAGTAAAGACAGTGGAAGTGGTATTCATATTGTTGGTAAATGGCATTCACCATGTAGAACCACTTTGCAGTTTCTAATGGCTCGTTATTTCTCAGTGACCTCCTTTGCAAGTACTAATAAGGGCTCTCTGTTGTTCTTTTTGCTGGTTATTGTTGTGTTGTTTGTCATTCTTGTTGTGATCACTTACACTTGACCAGTCATGATCAACAATACTGCCAGGAATCAGTGAAAGTATGTGGGACTTATATTTTGGCATTACACTGTGGTGAAAATTGTGTACAGTTGAATTACTTCATCAGTGAATGAGCCTCTTGCTATGACATCACATGGTCAGGTGGGCAGTGTAAAGCTGAATTCTGAGCTGAATCATGTGTGGTAAACAGTTTAAACACACACGCAAAAATAATTCACCCAGTTACCATTAGAACATTAAAATATTAATAGGCTCTGCCTTCATGTCATTCACAAACACAGACAATCTCTCTCTCACACAGACACACACGTACACACACGGGCAGCGCATAGGAGGCACACAGCATATTACAAGGCAAAATGCTAATCAACAGCAGAGGCTTAAAAATTCAATTAGTAGTCTCACCGTATGTGTGTGTGTTCAGAGATGACTGTAAGCTGGGAATTAATTAGAAACACTGAACACTCACTAAGCAAGGCTGAAGAGAGGAGGAAGAATAGAGAGAGACTACAGCTGAAGGATGAGAGAGAGGGAGGTGGGAGAAAAAAGAGACAAATAATTTACACACTAGAACTAGACTAGAAGAAATAGAGTGAGACAGTAAAGAAGAGTAAAATATGTGGAGAACATTATAGAAAAACACAATTCTAGAGTCAAGAAAACTATTTGAAATTAACATAATTTTATTTATCTACAATTTTACACTTGTCACAGGCAGTAAAACCAAATTTGACAAATTACAGCAGTATTCAGTTTCAGTATTTAGTTTTATTTTATATCTAATATCTTATTAAAGCTGTCTCGTTTTCTGCAGGAGATTTGAGACAGCTGTGACCAGTTGGACGTCAGTACACATAATCTCACAGACCCTGTTGGTGGATTTCATTAATACAGGTTAATACTTATTCTGCATGAAGCATTTATGCATCTTTCTGCATGGTAGTTGGTAACTCTAACCACTTGCACAAAGATGTCCAATGCTAGCTTGCTTTTTGCCGTTCCATCACATTTCTTCTCTTTTGGGCCGTGTGGACTAAAAGTGTCCACTACAGAAGTGATGGTCAGTGTGTTCATACTGGTTCGGTGCCACGCTGTCCTAACTCACTGGGACACTCTGAATAGGACAGAGCCATTGTTAATGATAACACCAGTGTTTCCCAAAGTCTAATTATCTGCTGTGAAAGAAAATCTCTTTAGCCACTCAAGTCTGTTGTAAGCAACATTTTGCATTTCAATCATGTTTCTGCTAGTATTTTTTTCCTGATTTTACTAGTTCTTGATAAAACATTTTTCCTAATAAAAGATAAAGGTATATGAACTATATGGTAATAGTGCAAGAAGATTAAAGTAATTTATGGTTGTGTTTAAAGTCATTAAAGTAGGTGTGTGCACACAGTTACAAGTACAATGTCTTCACACCACTGCTGTAAACCTGCTTTCCACAGTATCATATTTCATGTTTCATATTTCACTTTACTGGCATATTTTATTTTATTTTGCAGTATTTTTATTTTATTTTGCAGTATTTTTATTTTTATGTCTTATTTTCTCTCTACTTTTACTTTATTTCTTCTGCACATATTTTAGCATCTTTGGAGGCTAAGAATCAAATATTTGATTGCAAGTAACTGCCACACTGTTACTGTTGTGCACATTACAGTAAGGAATTTAAATCTGGCCAAACAAAGAAAAACAAAGAATTTTTGTCATAAAAAGTAAATTGGAGTGCAGCACGTAGTCTACGTAGTGCATGACTGATGAGGGAGTGAGATGCAGCTGAGGAGCTGTGTGTGAGGGAGGCCAGGCGACTGCAGAGCAGATGAGGGAAATAGAAGCAGGTGTGAAGGTGGGGTGGGGCAGTCAGGTGATGGAGGCAGTGAAGGATCAGGGATGTGGCTGAAGAGGCTGACTGTGACATTGTCAGTGGGAATGAGTGCAGGAATAATAGGCTGTTACCAATTCAAACTTTCTCTCCATGGAATATGTACAGAAAGATTTGAACAGAAACATTTGAAAGTTAATGTTGATCATTGTTTAAGCCATTCGTCTCAGCCGAACGTGTTATTTTCCAACCACTCCAAACACAAACTATCATTTTTAAAATGTAAGCAGTGGAGACAGAGACAGAACGGCCTTCAGTCCATCCATCCCCAATTAGCTATCAACTCTCTGAGGATTTGGACAAATCCCAATTAACGGTGGTGAGGAGGAGCAAGGTTCGAGCCACAGAAGCAGATAATAATCGCTCCCTAGGCGGAGATTCAGAGCAGGAGTGTCCCCAAATCCCTCCGCTGCCCGCACCTCTCTGCTGTGATTTGCATGTTATTATCCATCTGAGTTATTTTGGTCTGTTTGTCTAATGAGGATGAAAACAGTTCAGAGACAACAGCCACCATGGAAGTTGGAGGGGGTTGGATATTTGAGGTTGCTGGTTTGAATCCTAATCCTAAAACAGGAAGTTGAATTAAATCCATGTTAAGGGCTGAACTTTTTTCTTCCCACTCTCTCCTTTCTTCTTAATTCTCCCTCTCCTTCTCGTCCTCCTCCGACCCTGATGACACATTTCTCATCCTCTCAGAGTCTTGATTAGTTTGATTTTGTGAAGTCATATTCTTTCTGACTGTAAACTCTTTGTTCATCCTCGTTCGTGTGTGGCTGTTATCTGTGAGACATGTTCTCAGGTTACAGTGGAAATAAAACGTGGTCCTGTTGATACAGAAAATAACAAACAGCTACAAAGGTTTTGGTACTGTGTAAACAGATTTTCCTTGTAAATTGTTTTAATGTTCAACTGTTAGGTAGAAAAACTGTACTGTTTGTTTTAGGAATTTCAGTAGACAGATATTGACACAATAAGGCAGATAAAGTTATGCGAAAGAAAATGAGAGGACTTGATAAATATGAAAACATAATGTTTTTTTTTTTTTTGTAAATATATATTTTTCAAATGATATTGGTTATTTTAAGGTGAGCATAGTTTTTTTGTAATATCCAGTCCCAGCCAGATGGACTGGGGGACCACTCCACAGCTTTTTAAAAATTAGACCACAGTTATTTATATTTAAGGATTATAATAAACTCACTGAAACCATGCTCAGTCAGATCATATGAACACAGTTAGATTAATTCAACTGCCATGCCTGTAGGATGTATTTGAGTACGCTTCATTCTATTTTTTTCAAACGTCGTTGTTAGAGTAGCTTCTAAATGTGTGAGAAATACAGCATGTAACAGGAGCTGAATACACTTCTGTAGTACAACCTGTGATTTTGAAGTTTCACATTTGTCATATACACAGCAATGAAACAGTCATTGGCAATTCAACTCTTATTTCTCAGACTCCCCTCAACAACACACACAATCATGCAGAAATGATGAAAATCATGCACGCACTGTAAAAGAAGGAAGAATGTAAAATATAGACACGAAGTAGTGCAGACATGATCGTACACTAGTGGCAAAGCCTTTGGGATTTAGTAGCTTGCCCAAGGCCACTTTAACATTCGGGCCAGAGGAGCCTGGGATTGAATCACCAACCCTCCAATTAGTGGAGGCCACACTTAGTTCCTCAGCCACAGCCCCCACAATAATGTAATGCCTAACAAGAATCATCTACCAACCAGTGAAAAATTATAAAGACAGGCAATGTAAAGAAATAAATAGAACTTGATCTTTTATCTTAAGCAGGTTAGGTTCACTGCATGGGTTACCATGGTCACGTACAGCAACAAGAAGTGATCCAGTGACATAGTCCCGACATACTAAGGTCATCAAAGTACCTCACTAACCCGATTCTTCATCGAAGATTCAAGATTCAAGATTCCTTTATTCGTCCCACAGCGGGGAAATTTACCTCACAACAGCAGCAAGAAGAAACACACAGTGGAAAATAGACAGTCACAATGCAAGGGCATAGAATAAAGTGAAATAAGAATAATACTGAATATAGAATAGAATGTAAAATATATAAAATAAGAATAAAAAAAATAAATAATAATAATAATAATCCAAGATAGATTATTATGGCTGTAGCTAGTTATGCCTGTACATAGTACAGAGGAAGTGCAGGCCTTTGGAGGTATATACAGTGTCCTCACAAGTGACAAAAATAAGACTGTGTTTAATGTGTGTGCATGTGTGTGCGTGTGCAGCCACAGGCAGCGATGTGATCCACATAGGAACAGACAGCAGCAGAACTTATATAAGACACACGATCCAAATTCAAATCAGCGTTCCCGTCGCCTCCAATCTGTGTGATGTCACAGTAGCTCAAGTCGTCGACGCTGTGAAGATGCACAAATCTGCATCCACCGGCGACTCATCCCATGATTCAAGAGTGAAACTGAAGCTTTTCTAATGTTACAAAACAGAAAGAGAAAGTTAATATTGGTGTGCCGAGTTAAAACATGAAGGAGAAAGTGATTCAAACCAGCATGAAAACTAAATGACAGACACCAAACTACATTTATTTTTCTGTCTATTCCTTGGATGAAAAGTCTCATGTTGACAGAAATTTTAGACTCTTGGGATGTGGAAACTTGGAAACTTTATACACGGAGCAAACAGCATTATATGTCCTAAAATATATTGTTTAAAGACTTATAAAGATCCAGTGATTCAAAGGTGCTGTGTCATAGGGGCTGAGTAGGCCTGTGAAATGTAACATCTCCAGCTTGTTGGGATGTTGCTGTTATTTCAGGAATGACTTCATCTCATCTCTTCTCCATGAGGTGGAAAAGGAGAGGCTGCACAGAAGCACACGGGTAATGGAGAAACTGTGGACTGTCGTGGCTTTTCACAGTGTTATTTAACTTCTCTTTGCAGTGAAAATACTTCTGGGCCCATGTAACAGTGGATAGTTTTAGGTTCCCATGAATGTCTAAATGCTGCGTCAGAGGGTTCAAACATGGGTGGCAAGAATATTGTAAATATTTTGCCATGAAAATATTCTCATTTAATCGCTGAAACTTATTTAAGCTCAACCGTAAAATCTTAGAACATCAACACAGAGACGAAAGTAAACTTGTCTTTACTGGATTCCCGACATTCCTTCAGACTCTGCCTAATCTGCCTGGAGGCTGTAGCAGCCATGTTGGAATTAAAACACTTTTCAGTGTGAGAGCAGTCAGTAAGGTCACGTGTTTATGTGGCTCCTGGCTGTTTGTTGTTGACATGCATCTGATCAGACAGGAAGTGGTGCGTCCTAAACACAGCAGGCTGGACACTGCCTATACACAGCCTCCCAGCCTCCCTGTCTTTCTGTCTTTGTGTCCGACTTTCATCTGTCCTCCTGCTGTTCAGAGTCTCTCTCTAACACGTCTGCACCCGCTGTGCCTCACTTCTCTTCCTCCTCCAGTTTTGTCTTCATGGCTCTCCTCTTCTTATTGACCTGAAAGGCGTACTGTCAGCTCACATCTTTTTTTATCTGCCGGCTGCTACTACAGGTTTTTGTGTTTCTGACACAGAAGTACTATTATTACTGACAATACTACTAACAGCAGTACTGACAGCAGTACTTTTAGAATACAAATAGTTTGTTTAGCAGTGACTAGTGACAGCAGTAGCACTGCAGTAATGATAGAGGTAGTAGTGCTATGTGTAACAGGAATAATGATTTTAAGTATCCTGTAGTGATAGTAATATTGAAATTAAAATGAATACTAATAGTAGTAATATTAGCAGTAGCACAGTGTAATGCTTTTTGTTGTGTTAGTACTGTGTTATTGTGTTGGTTAGTTCACTAGTTTAATGACTTGATGGTACATTTGAGTTCAACACAGTTCACTGTGTTACAATACATATAGAGTACAGCAGTCTACAGCACAGCAAAGTACAGTACAACATAGTACAGTACAGTACAACATAGTGCAGTACAGTACAACATAGTACAGTACAGTACAACATAGTGCAGCACAGTACAACATAGTACAGTACAGTACAACATAGTGCAGTACAGTACAACATAGTACAGTACGTTCATTTCAAAATGTAGAAGTGTCCATATTGATCTTCAGCACACACACTATAAAATGATTCAGTTTGTTCTCGTACAGTATCATTGAGTACATTTAATTCCAGTTCCAAATAATGATATGGGGGCACTGAATTCCACAAATTTACACTTCAGACCATAAATAAGACTAGAATTAGCTAGCCAGTGTACTGCTTGCTATATGTGTGTTCGGTGTGTGTGTGGTGATGAGTGATGTCAAACAGTGTTTCTGAGGGAATTTGAGTTCCTTTTTTCTGTCCATAAAGCCCTCCCTCTCTTGTCCCACTCTAGGTCCTCTGAAGGTGGTCGTCCCCACTGAGTCTGTCTCCTCATATCTTGGCGACACCGCCTTGCTGCGTTGTGAGGTCTCAGGTGACCCGACGCCCATCATCCGCTGGCAGAAGAACCGGGAGGACCTGCCACTGATCTTTGACTTAGACTCCCGCTTGGCAGTGCTGCCGTCCGGCTCGCTGCAGGTCAGTCGCATCCAGCCGCCCGATTCGGCCACATACCGCTGTTTGGCTGACAACCCCGGCAGCACCAGGACGGGGACAGATGCTGAGCTGCGAGTGCTCCCAGGTAACTGATTGAATGGTGATGTACTGCAGACACATGACTTCTTAGTTTGTATGAAGTCCACAAGCTTCCAATCAGGTTATCAAATCTAGCTCAATCAGCTACTGAGCTTATACAGTTACATTTATTTATTAAATGTTATTATTGTAGCTTTAGTGGAGAGCTTTGGTGTCCCACAACAGTCTGTTCTGCCCTGATAAAGTTAACTTGGACTTTTTAGCATGAAATATTACAATGTTTAACTCTCTGAACATGTAGAACACATTTGAAAGATTATTTGTGTTATCAGCCTTTAAAGTGGACAGATTTAGAATCCCAGTCTGGTTATAGTGAAGCACTGCACTAGCACTTATGCTTAATGGTGATTTCTACTTTTCCTGCAGTCATCATTTTGTCAGGTAGTAATTTTCACTCATTTCCTCCCAGTGCTGGATGTCTCATTTTAAAATGAAATGTGATGTAATGAATATATAGAGTGTAAGATGTGATCTTAATAATGCGTCTGCGGGCAGAGAGGAAGCAGCTTCTCATCTGTCTGCAGGGAGTCTGTCAGCTGCTGATGTTCCATATACTCCACGCCATCCAATTATACGAGTCCATACACTGTCCACTTCATCACTCAGATTACAGCTCAGGTTAGGCCGCTCTTCATGCTTAAACACCACTCTCACTCCAGCTCCTCATGTGCTCAGTTCCAGAGGGGGCTACCTGCAGCCGCAGCATCGACCATCAGCAGGATAATCACGTGTTCTTTGCTTTTCAAACTCACATCCCCCTTTTTATCTTACAGTTCATTTAAATAAACCTATCAGGCAAAACACGTAAAAGAAACAATCTGATCTGAAGAAATCTGTAGGAATACAAGCTTTTGTTACTTGAATAAATATCCACATTCATCGGTCAAACATTTCCATTTCCATTTTCCATTCTGTATCTGCGTAGATGGTTTCACACACTCCGTTTCTTAATCGCCTTTTCTTTTTGATCTGTAGGATGTTTAATGGGACAGATGGATTACACTTTAATAAGACTGACCCCATAAAGATTTTATGACTTTATGAAGTTTTTATCAGATGGAACCATCAGAGGAGCTCAGAGGTCAAAGGTCAGAGATTATAAGATGACACCATTATTATTCCCATAAGTCATCTCTATGTAATGCATTCTCTGTCTGTGTGAACCTTGACCTCTGTCCTACTTCCTGGTCTGTTGTGATCCACTATGGGTAAGCCAGTCAGGTCTAAGATCCAAGTTGTTCTCGTACCCAAGTGTTCAGGGACTATTGGTTGGTTAGTGTCATTCATGGTGTACAGAGCTGCCTTTTGAAGCTCTTCAAGTTTAGATGGACATGAAACTTTACTGGGTGAATCATCAGTACAAAAGATCTCTTCTTATCTGTGTTTAGTTCTTTAAAAGTCAAATATAGAGGCCTGTGGACCCTCTCATGACTGTATTCTCAATAGCCAGCAGCCAGAAGCTGGTTATCTACGCTTAGCATAAACACTGAGTTAGAGGTGACAGCTAGCCTGGCTGTGTCTAAAGGTGACAAAATCCATCTGGAAGCACCCTTAAAGCTCATGAATTAAACCGGTTCTACAGATATGTTTAATACAGGTGCCTCTTTATGACCTACAGAAGCAAACAAGACCAACAGTGAGACAGTTGGCTAGGCTTAATATCTGGCTTTTTCCAGATATTTGTTTGTGTCTAACTTTCTTTCTAGTTGTTCTCAATGCACCAACAGGATGAAATCGGATGAAAGAGCTCTGCAGTTTGCTTAGGCTGAATAAAATGCAGTAACTTTGGGAAAAGAACAAAAAGAATACATTTTACACAATATGAGGACTAAGAATTTCTTATTATGATTATTTTGTATTTTGAGCAGAGCCTTAAAAAGAAAACTTTGAGGGGAATTTGGAACCATGAGCTCTAAACCCCCCTTCCTCCAAACAGAAATAGAAATTGTGAAATATAATTGTGTGCAATAATTGAGCATCTGTAAGAAGCTGATAATGTTTCTGCACAAGTCGTTGACTCTGAATTTATATAAAGAGATTTTGAATTGAAAACTCTTGAAAGTGTTTCCATTGATGGAGGAATATGAGGCACCATTGGCATTAATATCCACACGAAGTACCTTTCTGGATCTCTTCAGTCCAATTAGCTATCTTTATTTAGAAAGAATAGTAGCACCCGTCCCTTTAAAGGACACTGGTAGCCAGGTACACTGAAAACTGCAATAACAAGATCCAACACAATTGAATTGTACAAAAAATGGGTTTGGAAACACATTAAAAGGATCATTATTTTAATTTCAGAGTGGCACAGTCATAGAGAGGAAAGGGAATCACCCAAAAATCTGTCTGTCTGTCCGTCCCAGGGAGAGGGATCCCTCATCTGTGGCTCTTCCTCAGGTTTCTTCTTTTCCCTTGAAGGGTTTT
>JBAJHX010000035.1:918155-935404 GCA_037176925.1 Amniataba percoides
TAAGACAGCTGGGATAGGCTCCAGCACCCCGTGACCCTGAGTGCAGGATGAAGCGGGTTAGAAAATGGATGGATGGACAAACTGTTTAGTCTCATATCACCAAAATAATAAAAATAAATAAAATAGAGTAAAAAATGGTCCAGATGCCTCTGCTGTCTACAGACACTCTCAGGGACAGAGCATCACATCCAGAAACAAATGTGGTCATGAAATATAAAATCAGAGCTGTCTGTGTGCTTCAGGAGCTTTTCATAAATAAAATATGTTTGTATTTATTGTCTGACTGCTCCTCAGCTGCTGGTGGATTCACACTGAAGCTGCTCATGTATTCAGACACCTGAACACCAGCTGATCGTTGGTTTGGTTCGATACAAACACCGTCAGATCCATTTTTGCTGTAACATTATTGGATTCCCATAACAAATAAAACAAATTATGTTTTACAAATGAAACCATTATGTCATGACCGGAGTGTCAGTGGGGAAAAATTATAAGTGCAGGCATGCTTTTAACAAGGATATTAAGACTCACGCTTCTCCTTTGTGTGAAGCAGATTACAGATTTTCAGCTCTCTGCTACACTTGCAAATAAAGGTTACATTTTACGATGACCAAACAAAGCACAGATTGATTGATGGCTCTCATCGTGTCATGACTTAAACTATTTTGCTTACAGCAGAGGTACAGATTTATGTATGAGTGAGATGACCCTAAAGATTCTGACTGAAGCTTTTTCTCTACCAACATTTTGGCTCATTATTCCATGGCTCAAATGTTCATTTCGGTTAGATCCCATCTGCAGAGTAGTGTAGTATAGACAAGCACAGTCAGCACACTCTGCAGGGAAGTTCGCTGCGCATTAAGTCACTAAACATCTCCTTGTCAACACCACAGGAACATTGCTGGGCTGTGAGGTGATTTTCTTCCACTTTCCACAGTCAGAATTGGGTCACCACAGTCATTAGTCCAACTGGCTAAAAACACTTTTCCTACACAGTAAGAGTCAAATTATATGCATTGTAAACAGTCTGACATGGTTTACCCATCAAGTCCAAAGTCTCAAAGAACAGAAAATTATGATTTGTGTTTGTGGAGAGTCAGCAGGAGGTGAGCTGCAGCAGCCAGAGAAGGTGTTTAAATGTGATGCGCTTTAGAAGCTTTAGAAAAATCTATTCTTTGGTCAGAGTTAATAACTTTCTCTGAAATGTATCCAGTTCTCAAAGTAGGAGACAAATGAGTCATTTGTCCTTGTAAAGCCTGGTTTAAACTGAGTATAACAGTGGCAGTTAGGAAATGGTGGACTTAAAGGGACTCGTTGAGGGAAATGATCTGAAGAAACGTGTTAATGACTCTACTGTCATTAGTTCATCATTTTCAGTGCTAAGCTTTCATACCTTAGCACTGAAAATGAGGGACTATAAAGTGAAGAGCATAACATGTTTTTATCTTGAGAATACAAGGTGAGAAAATATGTGTGCTTCATAGATCTCATTCCCAAATCAACATACAAAACTTAATAGAGGGTTTATCGTATTTTTTTTTTACCTTCCATGAACCCAACGGCATTATTTTTTCTGCAAACTGAGAGCTGAAATCAAACAGAAGCAGCTGTTGTTTATTCGACTCTCAGGAGAAAATCTGCAAATTAACCTTCCGGTGTTTTCATTCTCCTTCCAGCTGGGCCTCTCTGCTCGTCTCTGTCCTTTCATGTCTTTGTCTCGGCGTCCCCTCTGAGTCTGTCTCTGTGTTCACATCACATTCATATTCTGTTTACACTCTTCTCTCTACAGTTGCTGTCTGCAAACATCACATGATGTTTAAAATAAACAGGAGTCAGTGTCTCCCATATATCACATCTGGGATCTGATCGTAAAGTGCTGTACTCTGACATGTTATTGTTCTGATGATCCTCACATATATTTTAGGGCTTCTTTAACTGCCAGCATGTTTCTGAACATAAGACATATTTTAGTGAGACCTTCCCTCTGAGTTAAAAAAGACCGACTGCTGTGTCTTTTGTAAAGAACATGTAAAAAACATCTGGTAACATGTAATGAATATAAATAAATATACCACTCACCAAAGACGGGGAATCAGTGGGAACCCTGCTCTTGCTTCTGTGCAACAAGGGGAAATGGGAGACAATGACGCCTGAAGCGTGTCATGTCCAGTCTACTCCTCATCTTTGTCCTCCGTTTGCTCATTTTAGCCGACTTTGGGCACGTCAATTTTTCAGGTGACTGAAATACGATGTGCTGGATGAAAATAAAGTCAGACCACCTCCGCTCTCTGTGCATTACCACTGGTCATTACGCTGCTGATGCGCAGGCTTGCATAAAAACAGTGGCTGCAGGTGTTTTGCCTGTTAGTCCACCCTTACAACAGCCAGTTCAGACATCGAAAAACCTTCCTAACAAGCACTAGTTTTTATGTCTTTTTATTTGTTTTTTTAGTTAAATGCACAATTAAAGTCTGCATTTCTAATCTAATACACACTTTGTCATCTCTGAATATCTCCTTACTGTCCGCTAGCTGTCTGTTCTGCATGCGGCGAAAGAAATGAATGAATTCCGGATAAATCACTGCTCTTAGGAGATTTGTTGCATTGCTATATAAATGGTCTTTGGCCTGTGGAGTCTCTGAACACCGATATTCAACTAATGCATGTGCCTCTGTGTGTAACAAGCTAACGTCATCCACATTATACATGTACACATAAATCACCACCCACCTGAACAAAGCATTTCTCCAATTTTAAGAGAAAGATTTCATTTGGAAGGATGCAGCTTTACTTGTTTTGGCACTTGATGTGAAAAAGACAGCTGTCAGTCAAGAACTAGCCATGACTGCTGCAGTGTGCACCACTGTGCTGGATTTAAGAGAGTGCCCAAACACTTTCTCTTTTTCATTTATTTGTCCATCACAGAACCCATGATGATAATCAGTAATTGCAGGGGTGTTTTGGGGCCTCACATTAGTTTCAAGGTTCATCATCTGTTGTCACTGAAGTTTTCAGGTTTGTTTGCTGATTGTAATGCTGGCGGACAGTTTGATGTTTCACACAAGAGCTGAAGACTGAGTGTGTTGCGTTAAAAGCCTTGATTAAAAGCTGTATGCTGCTGCAGATGCTGCAGGCTGTCATCAGTGGACCACAGGCTCAATCATAATGTGTGAGCTCATTCTGCGACAGATGGGGTTAGGGTTAGGGTTTGTCAACAGACATTTATTGAAATTAAAATCTTTCATATTTGATCTCATTACCTCTCTGATTCATTTTAGAATTTACTCTAATCATACAGAAGTTCATACTGTAGATTTTCTACTCTTCATTTATTTCAATCTGTTGGTAACACACTTCAGAGCTAAAGCAGCCGAGGGTTTAAGCTGAGGTTTTTCTCAACAAGATAAACGTGCAAATATCTGTGATGAACTCTGGGGTAATTTTATCATTCCTGTCTGTCTCATCTACAAATGATTATATCTGAGGAACACTTCACTTACATCATACAAATACATACCTTCTTTACATATTCGTAGACTTTTGTATAGGAATAACATACATAAAGATGACCAGAATCACATTTTTTTTAATGTTTTAATACTGCAGTTTGTGTACTCGCTGCTGCAGCTCCTCACAAATAATGTTTTTCTTTAACTAATCATTTCTATTAGCTTCTACGTTGCCACTGTCTCGGTTGCTTTTAAGCTCCTGTCAGTGAATGCCCATTATTTGAGGATCTCATAAAAAAATGAGAGAGTGACATCTTTTTGAAGCTCAAAATCATGAAAAAATTCTTTTTCACAAGCTTAATCCATTTTCTAGACTAGTATCAAATATCAAAGAAGGTTTGGTGTTTCATACCAATCAAGATTCTTTCTTCTTTTGTTTTTTTAGAGAAATTCAAACTTCCATTGGGCAGCAACCTCATTTAACCTGCATACATTTGCAGTCATTTTGGTTGCTATTTATACTGCATATTTATTTTACACTTACCCATTAACAGAGTTTTCCTGCTCATTACTTATAAGGGTTTCATTAAATCTCAGTTTATGTCCTCCAAAAGTCTCATTGTACATTACAGAGCACATGCATAATGAGTTCCAGTATTTACTTCTGTTTATTGTTCCAGTATTAAATTAAAAAAATCGAAGAAAGTTGGATGTTGTTGGACATGTGACAAGCTCACTTTTCCAATCTCTGTCGTGCATTTACATTAAACTAATAAAGAAGAAATATGTTTTGCTAATATGCCCCATTACACATTGTTTTTCCAAATGGAAGCAGTTAGATGGTGATGAATATCCACAATGTGGTGATGTATGGAGATGTGTGTGTTCTGACTCCACAGGGCAGTGGCCATGATTAGATGATTAGGGTAACGAATGCGTGTGTTGTTTCCCATAATAATGAGTGCAGCCCGGCTCATTAGCCAGTTCCTGTTAGCAGCTTAATGAAAGCTGTGAAAAACAAGGCCAGTGCTGCAGCTATCAGTCATATTCAGTGTAGTGCTGTCAGCTCTGGCTGCTGCTGTTAGCAATGGGTGCAAAAAAATCATAGAGGGTGGTCGACAGACTGTCCTGTAACCAAAGAGCCCATACAGCACCTCAGCCAACATCTCTGTATGAGCAAAATAGTTGACTTCCACATAAGTGTATAGCTTTATTTCAAGAAAATAGCATTAGCAGTTGCTAAATTTAAGCACATATTTCTACATAATTCAAAGATAATTCTTAAATCTTCCTCACATTTAGACAAATGTACTTGTATTTAGTGTTGTTTACAGGCTTAAAGACAGCTGTGGGTTCTGTGAGCTAAGATATTTGTAATTTGTTTTGAAAAATGTTGGCAGATATAATGTTCTTTTCTGTAAGTATTACTGAATTCAATTTTTGCTTTTATTCTCGTTTTTCAGAACAACAGCAGAGGTTTTTATCAAGTTGCTCTCTAAATGAACATTAACAGATGTTGAACAGATGCACAGATGTATCTGACAACATTAATGGTCTCTGTATTCCATTTTAGTGTCTTAGGAAGCCATGACCAGTGTGCATACACGGTGCGTGGCTCTGAGACTGACAATACTACACTGAATGAACCTCACTGCTCATCTTCCTTGTTAAGGCAGTCTTAACTGGGGTAGTACTACAGGAGATAGCAAACCTTTGTCGTTATACCATCACAAGAGTTGCAAAGCGATGATGTCAGCTGGGCTCCAAACTGCATCCATTGAGTTACATATTGATAGTTTGATCTTTGGAGATGATACAGTAAGTTAGGAGGACCACTATGGCTTACAAATATGCTGATTATTTTTTGTTTGTTTGTTTTGGTACCTTGACTTACGAGTGTCCCAACTTACGAGTTTTTCAAGATACGAGCCGTCTCTCGCTGAGTTCAGAGCTAAAATTCAGGTTATGAGCTGTCTTCAGATATCCCACCACTATTTGGCACAGCAAACACCGCAGTGAACACTGCAACATCCACCGGCCATCCTGCGTCTCAATCATTGACTTTAAGCAGTTATCTCACAGTGGAAGATCAGCATTGTGATGTGCATTGAATTAATGAAAGAAATTGAAATATCAAAATTAAAAATAATTTTATGGTATATTCTTAATTTATAAGCACATTTTTCTTATTTAAAGATTTGTAACAAAACATTGTGGTGGTTTTGGGGGTCCGTAACAGATTAATGGCATTTCAGTTCATTTCAATGGGGAAAATTGATTTGACATACAATACATACACATACATACAATTTGAGTTACGAGCGCCGTCACGGAACGAATTAAACTCTTAAGTCAAGGTACCACTGTATATCATATGAGGCTATTGGATGTATCATTTTATCAGAAAAAGAAGCATATTTAGTATTTACTCACCCATACACCTCACCATGTTTGAAGCTAATAAGCATTTCCACTGTAGAGGTTACACTGGGTAGAACCAGGTAGACATTGTAAGAATAATATAATAGACTCTATCAGCAGTAGACTACAATACAACTTTCAACCACAGCTGAAAATCCTCCTCAAGTCCTATTTCACTCTGTAACATATTTCTTTTCTTGTCTATTTATTACTGAAGCATTTAGCAATAGCACAGTGAATATGGAAAAAATATGAATGTGTTGCATCATATGTCAATTTAAGCAACGCAACTAAAATGTTGTTATGCTCCAAAAAATGCTCCATCAGTGCAACTGGTGGGAGAAGTCTGTCTGGGGCCCTGCTGTCATAAAGAGGTTAACTTTACCAGAAAGCCTTTAACTCACCGTTGTTATGGTGTAACACAGAGATACTGCTGCAAAGGGACCGAGTCCAGCTCTGTGTGCTTGGATTTCAAATAAGAATGGTTTGGTGTTAGTTGAAACTTGCTGATCTAGCTACTGTTCCACCACTCTCTCTCTCTCTCTCTCTCTCTCTCTCTCTCTCTCTCTCTCTCTCTTTCTCTCTCTCTCTCTATCACACACACACACACACACACACACACAGTGATTCACAGCAGTGAGACACAGATTTGTTTAGTCTCTGTGGTCTGCAGTGCTTCTCTTACTTCACTGTGGAATCATGTCTCTCTCAAGGAGAGATAATATGCAGACACACACACACTGAAATGAATGCAAACACTCTCCTGGTTGCGGCCTGCGGGGTTCCTCTCCTGATTAATTACAGGCTCTGTGAATTACTGTGGGTGTTTTAGAAAACATTTAACAAGCTGCCAAAATCCCCCGCTGAGCCACCGGCCGGCCTGCCACTGTTCGCCCCAAAAGACTGAAAGACTTAAGAGAGGAGAGAAGAGAGAGGGAGGATAGAGAGGGGGCGGGGTCACAGAGCCCCTGTAGAGAGAGGAAAGTCCTCACTAATACATGGGAGGATGCAGGTCTGTCAATATGTCCATCTGTGCAGCCAGTGAAATAACTGCCAGAAGTGATCATCTCTCTCACAGACAGTTTCTCGGAGCCTCCATGTTGGATATAAACAGCATCTTGGAAATTGTATTTAATACTAAAATTAACTTTTTTAATTGAAGCATAATGGGGATTTGGAGGGGCCAAATATCTCTTTAAACTAACTAACGGGGAATAAACACAACAGTAAGTTAAAGGTTTTTCGTTCAGTGCAGAGGCAGGTCAGGATGTTTGTTTTATCCTGAGAAACTGTTGGATAACTCCAACAAGTTGAAACCACACACAACTCCTAAACCTATTGATTTACATGCTTTCGTCAACATAAAAAGAAAACGCCCACATTAGTCAGCTAGATAGTAGTTAGCTTTCAAGTTAGTTAGCTGTCTACTGTCACTTTGGCCTTGAGTTAACATCGTCATAGAGATCTATGACAATCTAGCTAGAGATCTGATAAAAATACATCATTCAGAGATTGACTGAGATATTTTAGTATTTAGTTTCCTGACCCAGCCAATATTATTTCCATAATTCATCATCATCAGTTACACGGCTTTTATTTAAACTCTAAATTAGATCATCAGGATGGACTGTAAAGTTTGATAAGGACCTGCCACATACACAGTGTTCTTCAGGATCAATAACTTTTGAGAATCTTTTCTTTCTAGAAGCATGTGGACTCTGATTATGGCCTGTCACAATTAATTGGGGGGATTAACTTTTATTGGTTGATTAATTTCCTGGGTACATATACAGATAGCAGCTTTCAGAGCTCCTCAGTATACTCCACTGTATATCTCCTGACATTCAGCCTCACAATGTAACTCTGCTGGTGATGATACACTGAAGTCGAAAAATGACAATGATCTAAATTTCTTCAACCCCTTTAGTCTTTGTTCACACCATTCGGCATCTCTCTATGTCCAGTGTTATGGATTAAAGTGTCACTGGCTGTTTGGTCACATATGATCAGATTGTTTAATCTGTCTCAGTCTGGCCAGTGTGCTGCTCATTTCTGTCTGTCTGATCACGGGTTTTTAATGCACTTGCGGAGTCCACACAAATCAAATCAACTTGACCTGCCTTTGTCCCTTAAGCTTTGTAATCCAGGATTTTAACTCAATCTAGTCACAGACTGGAAAAGAAAAAGGACTTAACGTGACTTTTCTGTATAATCTGACCCTGACAGGACTGACCTGGGTGGCCGACCCATCACACTCAGCTTGAGCTTAAATTCAGCAGCTCAAATATCACTCGCCATGTGTGACCTTGGGGAGCAGTGTCTTCCTCAGCTTGTCTTGAAAGAACACGTCCAATGAAAGTGAACTGTGTGAGGTGATCCGCTACAGACATCTGTCATCAGCTCTCCTAAAGATTGTTTGCAATGAATCTTGGGAGATTCACGTTCCTTCCTGCAAGTCAGACCAACCGCTGTTTTGTTGCTGTCCTTAATCCTGCCATCTGTGTGTTCTTCTGTAATCACTGCTACTTGGAGGTGATTTTAGAGCTGGAAGTTTTCCTGTAGCACAGTCATTTCTCTTCCTTCCCTCTTTCCTCACTGTCTTTCTTCCGTCTGCTCTTTCACCACCATGCTTCAGGCTGCAGTTTTTATCTACACTTAACAGCTTGTTTAACCTTTGACCTTGGACTGCTCTCTCTTCGGTCGGTGTTGGTTTCTTCCTCGCCTTGATGTCACAGTTTGTCAGTGTCCTCGCTCCTCATTCCTGCCTGTTTGTCTGCAGTGATTACCATCATGTTAGCGTCACCTGTTCGTCTAGACAGCGGGGACAGACAGGTGAGGTTGTCCCGACCCGGCTGCAGCTCACAGCAGGAGCACAGCTGCACAGACCTGGAGGGCCGCGGGTCAGGCCTGACGGAGGGCCGCGCTGAGCTAATTATACATTCGCACATTTCCACTGTGTCATCCTGCCATCATGATCATCATCGTTGCCCATTAAACTGCTGCCATGGCAACCAGCGCAAAGTCTGTCTTCCTGCTGGGAGCTGCAGCTGAGGAAGAAACGCCTTAAAACCCAGCTGCCCTTAATTTTTGTGTTCAGACCGCAGAGAGCTGTCGCTCAGAGCAGTGGTTATCAGTGTTACAAAAAGTAATACCAGTGGTAGAAGGAGTAAGCGGGGCAGCAGTAGTTCGGACCATGAGGACCTGGCCAGTTCAAGTTCCATCGCTGAAGTGTTCTTCAACAAGACAACCAACCCCTGCCTGTCTGCTTGGAACACCAATTTTTTTTTTTTATCTACTGTATTTTTTGGACAATAAGGAGCATTTAAAATCCTTAAATTTTCTCAAAAATCGACAGTGCGCTTTATAATCCGGTGCGCCTTATGTATGAATTCTGGTTGTTCTTACAGACCTCGAACTGATTTTATGTGGCGCGAAAAATCTGTCAAAATGTTTTAGTCCGACTTTGGTAAGCTACAAAGCTGCTCTGCTTGATGGATTGTTGGAGCATTACGGCCACCGTAGTCAGGAGCCTCGCGGAGTCATACGTACTGTGCTTCAACATAATATTATGATGTGTGTATAAGGACCCCAAAATGGCACCTGAGACATGGTTAGTGAATTCAACATTAACATTACACACACATCAATGTTTTGTTTCGCTTAATGCGCATTATAATCCGGTGTGCCTTATAGTCTGAAAAATACGGTAAATGTGGTGTCTTGGTAACAACTGAGGCCTTTGTGCTTACCTATAGGATAGACCTCTAAGGTCATTTAATTCTCTAGTTTACATTAGTTAAACCCTCATCCCATTTTTTAAAAATCGTTAAAAATGTTCTAACCACTAACAGTAAAAATGTATGTAACATAAGGAGGAAAAATAAAAATGTAGACTAAAATAATGATCACAATAAAGCAACTCAGTCTACTGAGTTTCGTGTTAGACTGAAATTTCCATGGTTATTATTATTATGGCCTTTCAAGATTCTGGTATATATTGTATTACTGATATATACCAGTAAACAAAACAATCAAAGATATATAAATTGCTTCCTATAGCCACTTTGTAACATACGCTTGGAGCTGTCGTTCACAAACTGCCTCACTCGGTGACACACTTCTGTTGTAGCTCCCTAACCAGGGGCTACCCTAACCACATATTTATATGCATGTAAACATGTTAATACTTACCATGTGTTTACATATGATGGATAGTATGTAATGATTATGTGGCATACTTAAATTCTCTTGGATCAATCCAGTGCAACATTGTTGCATCTTTCATTTTGTTTGGGTGATGGTAAAAATATATGAAGAGTAGTAGTATATAGAGTTGCTCTCTATATAGTGGAAATGAATGATGCCCTTTCTACTATTTTAAAATGTCCAGAGAATGCTTTTTTTTGTTGTTTTGTTGGTGCTTGGTGGCGTTTCGACCTTCAGTGCTGATGTAAGCGCTCTGCTCTCTGCTCTCTTTGTGATGGGAAATCATTTCAACTTAATCTGTTCAGAAATGAGGATCAGAGCAGCAGGACTCAAAGTGAGCTCTAACTGAGTCAAAGATGTTTCTAAATATTTTTCACTTTCACCCTCAGCACTCTGTGCTGCTATAGTGTTCACTGTATAAACATTTTCAGGTGACTAAACACTATAAAAGTTACAATCCTAGAAATCTAAATTATTACTAATTTTACTTAATTAATACAAGAGCCATACTACTATTACTACTACTACCACTGTGTACTAATATGAAATTGACTGTCAGACTGATGATTTAGCTGTCTGGATTTTTGAAAATAGATTTAACCTGCTCTCACAGATGCTTCCCTGCCTACAAGCAGATCTTGATTTGCAGATTGATTACCATTCAGAATTGGTTTGTGCTGTCTCAGTAGTCCTGCTGAAAAGAAACACACATAGAGAAAGATCAGCAACTCTCAGTGTGAAGAGTTTGATTCCTGTAATGAGTCTTCTGTTAGTGCTGAAATGAATCTTGCCACTCTGACTCTGCTGAGACATGAAGACAGCAAAGTGCTAGAGTTTGGTAGAAAGTTATTTCTTTTCAGTGTCAGTTTTCGTACAAAAACAACATTTTCACTAATGAGTAGGAAATTAGTCTTCTAGTTGCACAATTGCAAAAAAATGAATACATTGGTTTGACACAAAGTAGAATCTGCATATGAATATTGAATGAATATTGCATATTTACAACCAGCATAGGCAGTCTGCTCTGTGTGGTGGTAGATGGTAACTATTCTGATATACTTTACTCATATGGCGTAGAACATAATCTATATTTTATATAATCTATGTATCAATAATAACACTAAGTCTGATTATTTAGATTTTGATATTTTAATTCCATTTGACTGAACACTCGTAAATACATTTGCTGAAAGTCAAGTCAGTTTTTTATTTATTAGGCCCAAAGTCACACATGACTATTTGCTTTAAGGGGCTGTACAATCGCCAAAGCAAGCACCTTCCATCCCTCTGAAAACTTCCCCTGCTAAATCTTTAAAGTCAGCACCTATGATGCCCTCCATGCCCTCCTATCTGATTCTGTATTTTAAACTCGCTTTTCTTCATCTATCATCTTCTGTTTACTTATTTTTTGAATACATTTTTGTGTTCTGATTTCTTGATCATTCGCTTGTTGTTTATCCATCTCATGCTCAGAAGAGGAGGCCTGTGCTGGACAGTGACTGAAGCTCCCTCAGTTACTCTGCTCTGACAATGACAAAAATGTAGTTTGTAAATCATATGTGAAGACGATAAGGTAGAAGATATGTGTGTTTTTAAACAGCATGTTTTCAGAGTCACCATTAAGGTGTGTGTGTGTTTGTGTGTAGGGAGTCTCCATGCATTAACTTAATTACAGATAGTTGGTTGTTAAGTGCAGATATAAAGAGGCTGCTAACGAGTTTCTGTTCCCACAAAGAGTTTAACTCTGACTGTGTGTGTGTGTATCTAAAGCTGTAGCCATGGATGTGTGAGAGTACGAATGTCCTTCACTGTCATCATATACACACACGCACACACACTCACACGCACACACACAGCAGATGTTCATTGAAATGAATGATGGAGCTGATTTCCATTTGAATGGCGAGTGGAAGTTATTATGTTGCAGCTATAGAGAGGCAGCATCACTGATACTGTGTGTGTGTGTGTGTGTGTGTGTGTGTGTGTGTGTGTGTGTGTGTGTGTGTGTGTGAGACAGACAGGGAGAACAAGCTCACAACAACACATTCTTTCTGTATTGTTTTAAAGGTGCATTTATTTTATCAGATTGCATTAACTTTTTATTATCCAGCTGAACATAAGAAATCTATGAGTTTTGAATAATAATCCAGGTGAGAGTGTGTGTATCCAGATGAGGTGGAGTCAGACTTGTTGTGTCTGGTGGAGGTCAGCTGGTTGTTGATGCGTCTCATTATCATTTGAATGGCTTCTCTCAGCTGTTTCCAGCAGGAAGTAGAATGGTATTAAGGTGCTGTCCTGCCTGTTTTCACTCATATCACAAAGAGCCGCCTGGAAACACAAGCGCTTTTGTTAACGCGTCTCCACAGATGACCAGGTAATCCCTGTTAAACTCTCAGCTCTGCAGAAAAAAAGCATACGAACAATCATTGGACGCGCTGGGAATTCCCCCAACAAAACAAAGGCTGCTTGGTAGTCGGCACAGAGCAGTCGTCTTTTATTGTAACAAGGATGATAATTGAGGAAGAAACTCAGCTTTTTTTTTCAGAATTCTGTTCAGAAAAGCTTTCAGGCAGCAAAGAGCTGTAACGTATAATAAATCTTTTGTTGCATCCCTTGGCCACAGAGGAGACATTTTTGATATATAAAATAGATTGCATTATGGAAATCGATCATTACTTTATTTGTGACTACTCAAGGCCTCAGGTAAACAGGAAACAGATGATCACCTTTCAGAATGTGAAATCCCCCCTCCCATGTTACCACTGTTAGCCACTTCTCCAGAGGCTCTGATCGGCTCTGTTTATGGGAACACCATCAAAGCTTTTAGAATCCAGAATCAGGCTAAATCATGACAAAGCAAAGTTTCAGTGACATACAGATTGGGACACAGCCTCCTCATCACTTCAGTATTAGATTACAGATTACACACGCTCAGGATTGGGTCAGATCTGTTCTGCAGTGTCTCTGGGTGTGAGTGTCTCAGGCTAATTCCTGGACACGTGCAGCAGTCTGTTTGTGTATCACAGTGTTGGAGTTGGTGTGTGATGCTGCAGCAGCTCGGAGTTTAAAGGAAATCGTTAGCTCTTAATTAGAGCATTACTGCAGTGATAAAGTTACACCTCCAGATAATGATGTATCGATGGGAGAGCCACGTACACAACTCCCCTCCTCTACTAACTTTCATCCATTCCTCTCTTTTTATTTCTTTTCTTTCTTTCATCCATCTCTAACACCACTTGTATTTCTGGAATCTTTTCTCTTAATTTTTTCTTTCTTACTTTTCTCCTCTCATGTCATCTCACATTCCTTCTTTTTTTCTTATTGTCTTTCTCTCCTCCATCCTGTTTTTTTACTTACATTTAAATTCTTTCTTTTTTTCTTTCTTTCCTTCTTTCTTTCTTTCTTTCTTTCTTATTTTGTGTGTATTTATATTAAGCAGTGCTCAGGAAGTTGTGATATCATAAATATGTGTGTGTGTTGTTGACAGCTGCAGGGCGTTCCTGCTGTGTGTGTGTAAATGTTTGTTGTCTCGGAGCGCTGACAGCGTTGCTGTGACACTCTGTGCGACATGAGGCTCTTCAGACTTGGTCCTCATCTCTGTTGAGGCTCAAAATGGCTTCTGCCTCACATCTCCGCCTTCACAGTCACAAACTGCCGCCCCGTTTTAAAAAGCATTGTTCAGTGACAGCAGAGCTGAAACATGGCAGCCGCTTCACCCACCTCACCCGCTTCCTGCCTATTTACACTGTAGACAGCCTGCAGACAGTTCACATGAGTTTGCTCCTGAACATGTGTGAGTTTGCTGCTTGGATTGAATCCAGACTCCTGATTCAACCAAATAAAAGGGTACTATGGCATTTAGGTTTCCAAATTTTTCAAGATTAAAGGATCATATTTAAGAAGTAAATGATTAACTTTGATGCTGAGTTAGCAGGGAAGGTAGAACCAGCTCTTGAGTCTGTCTATTAAATATAAAGTCATATTATTTCATCTTAGCTAAAGGCTGGAACCAAAGGTAACATGTTACACTGTGTTTGTTTAATCCATTCAAGGAAGTGTAAAAATGACTCTGTGTGTGTGTGTGTGTGTGTGTGTGTGTGTGTGTGTGTGTGTGTGTGTGTGTGTGTGTGTGTTAAGCATTCAAAAACAAATACTGCTGACAATGGCTTATCAGAATATGGAAATAAACAGACTGAAAATCACTCACACAATAAAATGTGAAAGAAAAAAAGACAACAAAATAACAGCTCTGTTAAAGAAAAATACTAAATAAAACAATAAAACATGAAACTGCCTGAAACTTGGATACAAGTCCAGTATTCTTTATCTGTAGTGTGGTCTTCACCAGCTACACCAAAATATCTTGCTCTTTATGTTCACAACTTTGGTATTTTCTCTCTACATTTATATATGTGTGTGTCTGTGTGTGTATAAAGACATGTTTTTAAATGTAATCAGTCTAATATTCTGTCCTTTACCTGTGCAGTTTTTAATCATGTCTGCACACCGGCCTCCACAGTGTCATGTTGATGTTTATAGTCTCTTATTATAGTCTCTCATTGTTTCATTTTACTTTTACTATGCTCTGTTCCTTTAAGAGCATTTGTACTATTTTATATGCTATGCCTTATCTTCTCCTGATTTTCGGGTTAGGGTTAGGGTTAGGGTTACATACAGCTGAAAGGTGTCTGAGGCATCCTAAGATCTGCACAGACAGATTCTATATAACTGTTGTTGTGTTGGTCTACAGTGGGTGGCTGGTGTTTGTCTGCAAGATTAGCAACAAACCTCAAGTACCTGAAGATGTCAAATGGCCATGAGCAGATGAAAATATAATGATCCATGAAAGTGAGATCAAACACATGTTGCTCGACAGCATTAGACTCAGATCGTAACAGTTTAATTAGTCTGTAATTAACTTATCAATGTGAAACACAGTCCTGAAGGAAAATGAATCAATGTGCTGAACGACCATATCTACAGTAACCATACCGACCCTGGAACTGATTCACTATTTTACTCCCAAGTGTTCCTTTGTTTTTCACTGGCTCTGTTGTTTTATGTGTTTGTGCAGTGCCTCCTCAGTTCCTGAACTACCCAACCAACACATATGCCTACGAGTCCACTGACATAGAGCTGGAGTGTGCTGTGACAGGAAGCCCACCGCCGACTGTCCGCTGGATGAAGAACGGAGAGGAAGTCATCCCCAGTGACTACTTCCAGATAGTGGTGAGTCAAACAGAACCAGAAAGGCATACAAATATTCTCCATATTTACATCTCAATGGTGGAAAATAACATTGAATCAGTATGTGGAAAACACCCCTCTGAGTCTCCATGTGGAGAGAGAAAATAACCAAATCCACAGCTGGAATCAATATGTTGAAAATATCCATCCAAATATACACGGAGGGTGTTTGTATTAATCTTTGTCCATTAAGAGGGAAGCATGAGGTTTACCTCCTCCCCCATGTCTTGACACAGAGGGGGCAGGCAGCTGGTAGGAAACCTCCTGTAGTGGTTCTTTGGTTTGCTGAACGTGCTTCACTGCTTGATGAAAAGCTTGTTTAGAGGACATGAGGTGCTTTCCATGACGCAGCATCCTCTTCTCCAGCACCACCTCTAACAGCTCCAGGGCACTTCCCAGAAATGATCAGTCAGTTCACTTTGTTTTGGCTCTGATATTGCCGCTCCAGCACACTGCAGCTCAGAAAATTGTGCTTGCAACAACAAAGTGATACAAGATCTGCAACATCTTGTTGCACCCATTAAAGGAGGAGAGTCTGCTCTGTCCTTTGCTGTAAACACCCTCTGTGTTTCATTTACAGTCCTGCCTGTTGTCAAGGTGAACTCCAGGTTGTGTGTGTCCACCACCACCTGAACCACCACAGTGTTGTTAATGGGCTCATGTTCAGTCCTGTTCTGCTGAAGTGTGTGACCGTCTTGGTTTTGATCACACTCAGGTGGAGCTGGCTCCTCCTCCCTGAACTGTCCAATTCACAGTGTTGCAACTGTTATGATGAAAAATGTATTTAGAATTTTTTTCAGAAGTGTAATTACAGTCATCCAGATCATTAATAGCATACTTGTCAACAAAGATTTTACTTCATAAAATGATGGTATTGATAACAAGACGTGAACCAATCAAACTCTGCATTACCATAAATGATTAAAGTAGTTCTGCTCACCAGAGTGAAGCAGGTCTTTATTCACATTAAAGACATGTCTTTATCCAACTTTTTCTGTTTAAAGGTGTATTTTATCAGCTTCAATTAGTTTTTATGCAGGTCCCAGTTTACCTGTCTTTATAGAACAACATGTCATGTCAAACATTGGTTTTCTCTCTCTTTCTCTGACTTTTTTCACACTGCTTTTTTAAGTGCAGCTCTTCTTCTTTACAAAAAAAATCCCCCTTTTCCTAATGTGAAAGAAAGGAGGGCAAAGCTGGACATTACAATGCAAAATGTCTATTTTCATTTCAAACTCTGAAGATGAACCATGTGGCACACAGCCTTCATCAGGATAAATTACTACAGTCACATGACCGAAATGCATTTTTTCACTAGCTTTCAAATTCACAAACACTGGCATCAACCAAATATTACCAACTAACAAAAACACAACATAAATGTTTGTTGCCTCTGAGGAAGCATATAGTATGAGCTTATAAGTCCACAGGAGGCCACAATGAGCAGATCCAAATGCAGGCTCAGGGCCTTTATTGTTATTTCAGAATCTTATAATGTGGTTATCACTTATAATGTCACTCTGTCCATAACGTACTGCACACACACACACACACACACACACACACACACACACACACACACACACACACACACACACACACACCTCACTGTCATTTTGCATTTTTAACATGTTCTATTTTATATAATGTCCCATATATTTTTGTATTTTTTGAAGGTTTTATTGACATGCTGCACATGTTTGTCCTTCAGGATGGCAGTAACTTGCAGATTTTGGGTTTGGTGAAGTCAGATGAAGGATTTTATCAGTGTGTAGCTGAGAACTCAGCCGGCAGCTCGCAGGCAATGGCTCAGCTGCTGCTCCGAGAGCCAGGTAGGAACACACACACTCACACACACACACACACACACACACAAACACACACACACACACACACACACACACACACACACACACACACACACAC
>JBAJHX010000035.1:955548-965943 GCA_037176925.1 Amniataba percoides
TCAGCTCCAGGAGAGAGAGACTGTATTCACTTAATTTAGAAAATCAGCTGCTTTTGAGAAGAAACAGAACATTTCTGAAGGAAATGAGCTGTGGTGGAAGATATCTGCTCTGTTTTGTTTTTCAAAGTGTTAATCTCAGTGTTTAAGGTCTCTGATTTGCTTTGTTGGGTCCTTCAGACTTATGAAGATATTCATCAACAATATGATATTATATATGATATTCAACTGCTTTCTTTATTACCAACATTACATGTTAAAACTTCATACTTGTATTTTTACTTTCAATACTGTAGTACATTTTAAAGAAGACAGACTACTTTTAATACTTGAGTGCAATACATATTGAATACTTTAATACTTCTACTTGAGTATCGTGCTTAAACAAGACTTCTTCAGGTCTTAATAATGTTGTCACAAAAAAAAAGATCCTCCCAATGAGTTGAAATGTCACGCAGCTCCTCTCTGTGCAAAGGTTGTTCCTCTGCTGACAAAACGTTAGTAGAGCCCATCAGGCTCTCACGGGACATGTGTGATGTGCTAGATGGTGTTACTATGGGGGTATCTGAGCCTGCACTGGCAAGCTTTTCTCCAATAGCTCTCACTGCCTTCTTAGAATAGAGGTAAAATCTAAAATGGTCAAATTTGATAGAAAAATCAATTCATTCCAAAGGAATAGCTGCTCTGTGGATTTGCTCATCGCAGCCACTTTGTGAAGTTTGGAATAGATTTGCACGTCGACCCAAATGAAGTGAGCTATCATACCTTAGCTGTAGTACACCATCAACCTTTACTTTAGCTTTTCTGCAGTAGAAACTGTCCCAGAAAAGATGAATTGTGTAAAGACAGTCATGAAATAAGTCACTGTGTGAAGCTCTTTTTCTAACAGGGCTCATGACTTTGTTAACTTCTCTTCATTTATGTATAATGCACACTGATATTTAGCAAGGTTGCTAGTTCTGAAAAGTTTTCCTCTACTGGAACAACTTCACTGAATAAGCTTATGTACATTCCTAAGAACTCCACGCCTTGGGGAAGTGAAAAGCCCAGGACAGAGAGAACTGACAAAAGCTCACTGAGTTATCTGACTAATTTGGGATAGCGTGCTCCCAGCTGGCCACAGTGTTAGTGACTGGCTCATTAGCTACATTTTCACCAACTGCTAGTCACCAAACCCCCAATGTCACCAAGTTTCTAAAACCACATATTTTATGAAGACTTCAGTTGTGTCCATCTGTCATGTGACCATCGCCTTGTTATGTTATGTCAGTCTCGTACAATTTGCCGAAGTAATGATGCTGTAATGATGCATACCAGATTTGCACATTTATAACTGATTAATATGCAGGATAATATCAAGATAGTAAAGAAGTGTATCACCATACAGTGTTTTGTCTTTGTCTAATGTCATTATCCAAATAAAGTATCCACATGTAGATCACTGGTTAAAATAATGATAATATAATGTCTCCTTAAAGGAACAAAGCACTTTTCTTTGAAATGTCTTAATAGTCCCAGAAGCACTTTCAGTTGATAATATTGTTGATTGATGACTGAACTCCTCAGATGCTCTGCTGCTTTTTCTTCTTGCCTGTGATCTTCTTTACCACTCTTCTTCCTCCTTTTCTTCCTTCTTGTCTCTTCCATGTCTTTTCTGTTCCTTATCTGCTCATCACATCTGTTGTTTGCTCCTTTCCTTTTTGTTTGCTCTGCCTCCTTTCTCACCTCATCCACGTCCCCTCCTCCTCCCCCACCCTGGTCCCTGCTTTCCTCCCTTCCTCCCTTTTTCCCCTCTCCCTGGATGAAATGTTAACAGAGGCCACACCCAATCAGTATAGACCCACACACACACCTCCTCCTCCTCGCCCTCCTCCTGCTCCTTCTGGCACCCCCTTGACTTATTCCTCCTCCTCTGATCCCCCACCAGTGTCCCCCAGCCCAGGCGTTGCCCTTCCCTCTGCCCCCCGCGACCTGGTCCCTGTCCTAGTATCCAGCCGATTTGTTCGACTCAGCTGGCGCCCTCCAGAGGAGAGCGGAGGAGCCGTGCAGACCTACGGCATTTATTACTCCCAGGATGGAGTCGAGAGGTAAGACAGAACTTTTGGTGAAATATGGATTCTGGTTCCTAGTCTGAGGCAGAGGCTGCCAGCAAACCTCTGTGTGTCTTTCTTTGAACTGTTGCGTTTTCTAGTCAACTACTGGACTTTTTATTTATATTTTTAGGGCATCTAAAAATAATTCCATCAATAATAAGAGAAATAAGATTAATTTAATTGTTCATAGTCCACAGACATATGCAACCTGTGCCACAGATAGAGTCATTTTTAAAGTTATAATCAGAGAGCAAACCTGTGGGTCAGGGTGCTGGTTGACACCTTGATCTTTAGTTATATCACTGTGATGAATTTACTTAATCTTAGGTTAAATACTATATCAACCAGATGAGGTCTTAATTATGATACTGATTTCCAGAAAGAAATTAATTTGAGATTAACTTATGAAAGAAACATTGAAATAAGCACTAAAAACTTTAACTTTAACACTACAAAAGTTTTTGAAATCCCTTACCCATTGTTGTTGTGATGTGACCTTTGTAGATGTTGAGCAGGTAACTTGCCTGCCTCTCTTCTTTAACCCTGGAGCTCATCGGGGTTGTGTTTTTTGAGCGCCCTGCATTACTCTTTGTTACACATCATTGTAGAGTCACGTTTGATCTAAACGTCATCATCAAGTTTGTTAACGGCGTTGTTGTGGACCTGATCACAGATGCCAGTGAAAAGGCCTACATGAAGGAGGCAGAGGCCTGACCCACTGGTGTCAGAACAACCAGAGCTGATAGTGGACTTTAGAAAGAAGCAGGGAAGGAACTATGTCCTTCTTAACATCAACAGGTCCTCAGTGGAGAGGGTGGACAGCTTGGTATCCATACTTCATACTGACTTTACTGTGTTTCCCCTGTTTCAAAGAAGGCATACATTTCACCTGATTATGTCTTACTGTATGTGACCAAAAGATCTTGAACTTTTCCTTGAAGGTAAATGAAGCCGGGTGAGGGTCTGTGAACCATAATACTGTATAGCTGTGAGATCCCTGTTTTGCACTTATAAATGGACAAAGCACTGATGGTGTGGAGTTGTATACTAGCAGAACGTCAAAGACATGATCACAGCTCTGCTGCTCACAGCAGCACAGAAGGTTTACTTGGAAAAAAATCTCTGGATGACATATTGTTGAGTCCCCCGCTGATGTTAAATGGTAACCTCTGACAGTCAGGCTCCGGCTGAAGGCTTTCACATCCAGGCTTTTAAGCATTGTTACCTCAGGGACTAAGCGGCCTGCAGTGCTTTAGGGCTCAGAACGGTATGCTGAATGAAAGAGCCACAAGTTTCATCATGAAACGATACGACTGAGAGATTCTGTCAGTCCTAATGACTTCCAAAAAGAGCAGAGGCAGAGGTTTTGTCTGTTCTAATGACTCAGAGAAAAATACAGACATGGCTTTTTCAGCATTAATAACAAAAAAGAGAGTGGCTGCAGGGAGGTAGTGAGATGGACTCAGATGGAAAACAATAAAAGATTACGGGAGAGAAAGGGAAATGGCAAGCAGGATGAGTGAGGATATGTTTTTTTATCACTTCTAATACTTCCTGCAAATATATTGACTATCAAATTAAGAAAAATGAAAAAAAGATCAATGGACAAAAATGGAGAGAGACAGAAAGCAGAAAGAATTATTGAGCTTCCACTCTCTTTTTGAAAGTTTTTTAAAAGTCGTCATGTGTCTCAACCACATATTATTTTAAGAATATGTCAGGGTAGCTTTTGTTATCATTTTTGCATGTAAGCTTGTAAGCATATTCACCTAGGCCAGTTATTATGACAAAACCATGTGTTATGTTATTTGAAATTAGTTGGATTTTTTTAATAAAAAAAATATAATAAAATGTTGTTTTATTTTTTATTTTCTACAAGGTGCATTTTCTTTCACTTGTGATAAAACCACAATCTGGATTGCTTTTACACAATCTGATTTAGAAGCATTTCATTGTGAATTATTCACATTTTTCTGTGATGTGAAGAAATATTCTTGTATGTCCTGTCGTGTCCTGCTACTTCATGAACTGAAACTGAGTCAGTCAGTCACTTAGCTGTAGCTGTTGTTTTTAGTGTATATTTATTTACATTGGGTTGAATCTCCTCTATGAAAAGTTACGTTGCATTAATTACTTGCACTTCCTGTCTGTGATTTAACAGACTGCTTGAATCCTGGAAGAAAAAAAACATTTAAATATAATGATTATAAGGCACATGAAGTGGCATTGTTTGTACAGGTATCTGAATGATTTTCAACTCTATTAGGGGAATTTAGGAAATAGTGTCAGTCATGTTCATGTGATCATTTCATATCCAACTGAGTGGTGAGTTTGGGGAGGATGGGGAGGGACAGGCGGACAGTGGGGTAAAGAGGTTCTGTCCATGGTACTCTCAAGCAGAGAGAAAAGAGGAAGAAACAGAGACAGAGAGCTGAGAAAGAGGGAGTAAGAGGACAGCTGAGAGAGAGAGGTTTCTCACTGTCTGTTGATTATTTGTTTTTGAGCGGACTGAATGACCCCAGACTGCGGCCTTTGAAGGGCAAAGAGAATTCAAACTGTGTGACAGAAACAGACCTGCTGGTTAACTCCACATCCTGCTCGGCCTCTCTGCCTTTTTTACTCAGCAGCTCAGAGGAAAAGATGGATTCATAAACCCTGAGAGCTCCACTCACCTTTTGTATTTTCTGTAACCTCTGTGTCTGCTGCTGATATTGTTTGATTTGTTAGTCAGTTTGTCTGTCCAGCACTTCGGTCAGAGAGAGATGTCTTGGTAACTAATTTGCAGCAGACTTTCCCAGTCTGCAGATGATTGTATTTACCTGAAAATGTGATCAGCTTATCAAACAACAGTACAGGATGATTAGTTAATGAACTGTAATATAGTGAGAAACACACCTACCAGCACTTTTAAAGTTCACTAACTGATGTGCTGTTACTAATTTCATAGCCATCTCACGACCAGTAAGTGGATAAGCATATTTCTCAAAATGTTGAACTAAACTAAAACTTCCTTGAAATGAGCAGAGCAGAAATGCATTTTAAACCTCTTGTCAGCCGTAATTTTGATTAATTCATCACTGCTTGTTTACTCTTTCACTCCCTGGCAGTCATTTATTTAGTGAGAACAGAATATTTTTACACTCTTTTTGAATTATTTGTACAGGGTTTTTTTCCCTTTGGTCTAAATTATGGTTCATTTCCAAACTGAAAACCAAGCAGCATTTTTGTGTGATTTTTTGTGTTTGCCACGTTGAGCTCACTACAGTTCCTTGTCTTGATTTTATCCAATGAGAGAGATTCTTCCACATTTAGTTGATATTTATTGATATTTAACTGATATTTTCACAGCCTTCCGTTTTCACTGATCTCTTTACAGTGAACTGTGGAGAAAAATCCACGGTGTGCAGCAGTGGAAATTCTAATCTTCACAGCTGTCTCTTCTGTGATTTGGTGATTAGTTGGGACTAACAGGCTGCAGAGGTGCTGTAATCTGAGAATTAGTTGAGGGATTACACAGATTACACAGATTACAGGGATTACAGATAACTGGGTTTACTGTTAAATGCAGTAGTGTTTAAAACAAAATCATAATATATATGGCCATAATATATTATGGCAAGCCATTTAGGAAATGAATATGTATATAATATAACTGAATATATTGAGGCGTAGTGGTTAGCACTGTCGCCTCACAGCAAGAGGGCTCTGGGTCACTGGTTAAGGCCCTTCTGTGTGGAGTTTGCATGTTCTCTCTGTGTCTGTGTGGTTCTCTCTGGGTACTCCAGCTTCCTCCCACCATCCAAAGACATGCAGGATCTTTTAAACTTCTCCCATCTGAAATTTAAATGCAGTTTACATTTCGTTACTTTACATTTCAGCTAAAACATAGGATGGCACCTGTATACATACAGTGTTCCCTCGCTATTACATGGTTCACCTTTCATAGCCTTGCTGTGTTGCGGCTTTTTTTAGTGCAATGTTGCATCCGTTTTTAAATTTTTTTTACAGCGTATGAATGTGCATTGTGTTCTGCATCCTGATTGGCTAAGGGAAGGTAGATCATTGTCAGTGTTTTAAAAGAGAGAAATGCGAGAAAATCTTAATGCCTGTCTGAGAAAAGGGTATAAAGTGTGTGGTGAGAGGTTTTACAGCCTTAAAACATATGGTACTTTTAAAAAAAAATCCTACTTGGCGGATTTCACCTATTGCAGGCTATTTTTGGAATGTAACCCAATAAATGAGGGAACACTGTATACACACACACACACAATGATAAATGATTGATGAGAAATACATGTACGTGAAAAATGTACATTATTATGTGTGTGTATTCTTGAAGAAAATGCTTGTATTGTATTGTATGCTTGTGTTTCCCTGTGTCAGGGAGCGGTCAGTGAACGTGTCGGAGCCGGAGTCTTTGGAGCTGACAGTCTCTAACCTAAAGCCAGAGGAGAGCTACAGCTTCAGAGTCATTGCTTACAATGACGTGGGGCCAGGAGAGAGCTCAGCCCCCCTGAGGATCACCACCAAACCTGACCGTAAGACACACACACACAAACAAGAAACCCCTACACATTCATATAATGTATGTCCATACCTGTAACTGTGGAATCATGCGAGTCATATACAGTTCTTAATACTGTGATCTGTAAATATCAGGTGACCGTGGTTACAAAACAGCCACCTTCTTTTTAAGTGGTTGTTTCTGGGAAAAGATTTTTGGAGATAAAACGCATGTTATCATGAATGGAAAGATTTCCCAGAAATACTGTTAGACCAAAAGGAAGAACAGCTCAAACATGTTAGAAGAGCCAGCAGACACTGCTGTACTTTAACGTGGGCCAACTCAACGCTTTCAGACTGCAACACACTCATCATTAAATCTCTCTTAAAGAAGCCCTTCACTCATTCTACACTTTTTACACACTTGTTTGTCCTTGCTGCTCAGTTTTTCTTTCACAACTTTATGGAAGTGTGATACTAAATCACTCGATTGGGCCTTAAATGAAAGGGCTCCCTCTCGGATGACACACTTCATACGAAGAAAACATCTATTGCGATGACACAAATGTTCAGCCAAAGAATACATTCTCCTCTTTTTCAAAAGCAATATCCAAAATAAATAGTGTTACATATGCAGGTTGATACAGAATATTGCTTTCTGAGAGAATACACCAAAGTTAAGGTTTAATTAAACAGTCCAGGAGTTTTTGAGTGTGAAAGTTTGAGTGTGTGTGAGCAATGTGTTGTCTCTACAGTCCAGGTTCCCAGCAGGGTGGAGTCTCTCCATGCTGAGGCTCTGTCTCCCACCTCCATCCAGGTGGGATGGGAGCCTCCCAGCCAACCGAACGGCCCCATCCTGGGCTACAGACTGCTGTGGACAGAGAGCCCGTCCGGCAAAGAGCAGGTCACTACCATCTCTGGCTAGCTAACATTAGCTGCTATATAGAGTTTAATAAAGGCATTTTTCTGAGAATGAAGCGCTCAAACTTTACACATATACCACTGGAATCAGAATAACTTCTGTCCAGTGGTATCTTGTCGTGAGTACAATGTCCAAAACCAGGAGAAAATAACCAGTGTTCATAAATACTTTCCCTCTGATGGAGTGTAGGTATAATTGTTTGTCTGTGTTTGTGTTCAGAGTGTGGAGGTGAATGGACTCAACTACAAGATGGACGGACTCAATAAGTTCACAGAGTACACGGTTCGAGTCTTGGCGATTAACCGCTACGGACCAGGTACCGCCTCAGAGGCCGTCAGTGCCACCACCCAGTCAGACGGTGAGCTCTACCTTAACGTTTCCTCGTTTTTCTCACGTGGTGACTCGCGCACAGTAAATGAATGTGTTTACTACATCATGACGTTCAGAGCAAAGCTAAATACATGATCATTTCTGCGTTTTCACTGTCTGTCACAGCTCTTTCCACAGCTCCTCTGTTTTTATCATGTTGTATAAGGCAACTTAAAAAGCAGGGTATGACATGTTAGCACTACAATAATAATAATACAATTTTAACAAGAATTAAATTGTACAAGAATTGTAATTGTAAAGTTAGTAAATGTTAAAACCTGCATCCCCAAAATTACTATACATTAATGATTGTGATGATACTATGATTAATGGTAGCTACTGCTCTCATTGCATTAAAGTAATAATAACTTATGTGGATCTTTTTGAAGTAGAGAGTGAAGTGAACCAAGTGGAAGACATCTGTGGCACTCCAGTTACCAACTCTCTAAAGTATCATTGTCCCTCTGTGTGTGGCTATCAGTGCTGGTGTTTGTGAACTGGTCTTTTTGCATGGAAAGGGGCCAGTTTTGTGCCAAATAAATGCATATTACCAAATCTAAAGGCACATTAATTGCAGTACAGTTAGGGGTGTATTTCAGCCTTTGTGGGTGCTTTGAGAATTACACGGTTTCTTTAGTCTTATTTGTGCAGGTTTTACAGTCATAACGTGTGAAAGTGAACATTTACCTGACAGTGTCCAGAAAATGAAAGTGTACAGAGAGTGTGCCCACTGTCTGAACTGGTCCCAGTTTGAAGCTCTGCAGCCGTTCAGCTGAGACCAGAGAACTGGTGGAGCAGGTGGAGGCTATTACCTGACACTGTGTGTGTCTGAATGTGTGTGTGTGTGTGAGGGCCATTGGTTTGGATGGAGGGGCAGGAAATACAGAGGAAAGAGCCAAGCAATAGCAGCACACAGTTGATCCCTTTTTCCCAAATACAAGTTCTCATAGACATGAACTACCACACACACAGAATCACACACACACACACACACACACACACACACACACACACACACATGCACACACTCTGCTGTCAGCAGTTTCATTAGGAAACTCAGGGGTCTTTAATTAAGCAGGGGGATGAGGAAGGAGCTGCTTCATTTTAGGCTTTTAGCCTGACACACTAAATGGAGTCTACACACACACACGCACACACACATTTTACCTCTATACTTGTGAGGACCCTCATTGACACAATACATTCTCCCACCCTTTACTTTAACCTTAACCATCACAATTAAATGCTTAATCCTAACACTGAACCTGACCTAACCTAAACCTGAACGAACCATGAAACAGCCCAAAGTCTAAAACCCACAAAGATAGATTCACAATTAAAAAACAAAAATAGGAACAGAAACAGAGGGTTTGATATTTAAGTTTATCATGTGGAGGTAGAAGAGAGAGAGAGAGAGAGACAGAGGAAGGCACTTCTTTTGAAGAATAAAATGTGTGGAACAGTGTGTGTTAAGCTACAACACCAGTCAGTCGAGTAAATTCAAATTTACCACATTCACCACACAAATTCAAACATACTCACATATGTAACTAAACAGTGTGAACTGTTGTTTAAGGTATCTGTCCAAACTAAAGCCCGAACTGTAGCTTCATGTTGCACTGCCACTGGATGCATTTATATCCACCTGTTTATGTACATTTAAAGGTTAAATGAATAGGATTCTCCTAAAAACAATGTGTGGGTAACACAAAGATATTCCCTCTCAATCATGATTTCAAAAATATTCCATCTCAGTCATTATTTCTGCCCACTAGAGGTGTGTGGTGGTGTGACTCTGCGCTCTGCCTGGATTATTCTGACTTGTTCAAGACAAGACAGCAGGGTGTGTAGTCATACTCTTTATTTCTTGACAGTAGAACATGAGATAGATCATCTGTGATAAAATCAGACTCCTCTGGTTCCACCTGCTGCCTCTAAGATCATTGGACAAGAATCCACCACACCTGAATCTAAACAACCAATCAGAGCAGAGGATCTGATGGAGCTTCAGTCACTGCTCCTGTACGGACTGTACTCCTCCATGGAACAGACATAATGGCAGATAAAAAAACCACTAAACAATCAAACAATGAGAAAACAACAGTTTACACAAGGGATAAAGATATACAGAAGAAGAACAATAAAGAGGAGTTATAAAGAAAGGAGTAGAGCGAGCAGTGCTGCGGAGAGGGGCTTTGTAGGTGAAAGGAGCTGAAACTTATTCTTACTCAAATCCACTGTCCTCTGAATCCTACTGACTGTAGTTTTAACTCCAGTTCAGCTTTAGGGATGTATCTCTGCAACATAACAACAAGGGCAGCATAATTAACAGTTGATTTAATCTTGTTTTGTGTATGAGAATAGATTTAAATGTGTTAACAAATTCAAATCAAATTCAAATTTTATTTATTTAAAGCCCAAAATCACAAACATTGTTTGCCTCGGAGGGCTTTACAGTCTGTACAGCTGTGACACCCTCTGTCCTTAGACCCTCGAACCGGGTCAGGAAAA
>JBAJHX010000035.1:981343-1001242 GCA_037176925.1 Amniataba percoides
TATATATAAATGATAGATAGATAGATAGATAGATAGATAGATAGATAGATAGATAGATAGATAGATAGATAGATACAACTTAACTAATGATGACATGAAATGACATAATTCTGTAATGTGCTACACTGATCCATGAAAATGATCATTTTTGTCCATTTCTCTTCTCTTCTTGTTATTGTAGCTGTTATAAGGAAGTATATGGATTTGTAAAGCAGCACACTAAGACACCTGCTGTTTGTACCTCTGTCTCTCTGCAGGTCTAGAGAAAGGCAGTCAGTACAGTTTCCAGGTAGCAGCCATGACAGCCAACGGAACAGGCCCGGCCAGTGACTGGTACACCGCCGAGACGCCGGAGAACGACCTGGATGGTAAGAACAGACAGAAAGAGAGTGATAGTGTGTGTGAAAGCAGTGATCTGTCCAACAACATGTAAATACCTGCACCGTCCCAGCACACACATAAATATTTAATCAGTTAAAGGCTGAGACGGATAGAGGGAGGGAAGAGTCGCCTCAGGGGAGGAGGGAGGGAGGAGAGAGAGGAGCAGAGAAGGAAATGTCTCCGTACGGTATAATGTTAAGGTATAAAAATGAATACTTGCATTTGATTTATAAGATCACAGAGAACAGTAGATAGACAAACGTTATGCAGTTAGAAAGAAATGGTACAGTCATTTCCATGCAAACATTCTTTGTTAAAGTTTTATTTAAAAGGATGTATGAAAAGTCTGTCTAACACCCTGATCAGGTAAAACTGTTGGTGCTGGAGATGACATAGTCCAAGATTTAGAGGACAGTAACCCATGACATTTGAAAATCTTTATTATCCATCATTTTGGTTTTCTGGTGATAAATAAAAATTTCCTGAACAAATAATATGGATAAATAGATCATTTTTCAGCCGCTGCAGCTCCACCATCATCTTAAAACCATCATCAAGTTGGAGATAGACAGCATGCAATGAAATTCAAGAGATGTTATTCATAAAAAGAGTTTTACAAAAGAGGGAGAGAAACCAACACCAGTTAAATCAATAGGCCACTGGCTTTAGCTCTGGTCAGCAAATGATTTTACTGTACCTGGGGATCTTTTTTCAGCAGAGAAAATGCATAAAAATGAAAGAAAAGGCAAGAGATGAACGGAGAGCAGCAAAAAAAAAACAACAAGCAGTAAGAGCAGGCAGCTTCTGGGTTTGGTCACCTAATAATTTCTAGCAGAATAATTAGAAAAAGTGACCTCGGGCTGACTCAGGATGAGGATGAGGATGTCCTGGTCAGCAGGAAGCTGCTGAGATAAAAAGCAAACACATCCATGCTAACTGTGTTTCCAGGCCGGGACAGGGGGAGACGCAAATCTCATTTCAATGGATTATCACTCAATAAAGTGATATGAAGCGTCTCCCCCTGAGGGTTTGCTAATCTGATCTAATCTGATGCTGAGGAATAACACAAAGTGTCAGGGCTCATTAGGGTTTAATACACAGCTAACACAGTTAGCATCAGTTAGCCCAATCGTTCTAAGTACCTGCTACTGCTGCCGCTAACAGGGTTAGCGTTAAACCTGCCTCGGAGGAGGTCGGGGCCGTAGCCATGACAACAGAGAGATGACTGAGGTCATCACCCCCCCACCCTTCTCTTTGGCGTGACTTTGCAGTGTTTGTGTTTCCACAGAGAGTCAGGTCCCCGACCAGCCCAGCTCCCTGCACGTCAGGCCTCTTCCCAACAGCATCATCATGTCGTGGACTCCTCCCCTCAGCCCAAACATCTTGGTCCGAGGCTACATCATTGGCTACGGAGTGGGAAGTCCCTATGCCGAGACGGTCCGAGTGGACAGCAAGCAGAGATACTACTCCATCGAGAATCTAGGTGAGGGGGGCCATCAGAGGTCTGAGGCTCCAGGACAGCAATCCTGCTCCCAGCCTTTGTTCTCAGCCGGGGGAGGAACTGCTCACCTACCTACTTATTTTGAATTGAATGCATCTGCAGCCTTTGACTCCACCCATGGTACAGTAGCAGTGTGGACAACATCTTGGACAGATGAACATCAACATGACCTGTCTTAACCTGTAGATCATCTCTAAAACAGACTCTGACACGTTTGAAAATCTTTCATCTCCCTCCCTTCAAAGCAGGCTGGCAGACGAATATTTGATAGATCCTGGAAAACAAATTGATTTGAAGGTTCCAACCATTTGTTTTGATTCAGGCAGACCAGCATCAAAGACATATTGCAAAACTAAAGTGTCTGGTCTTGAGTCATGTGTCCAGTAATTAATAATCAACAGGTCTTTACAGGATATTTTAATTTTTCACAGCCAACTTTACATTGCAAATTCTGGTGGAGAAATATTATTTATTGACCTATTTTTGGCCCCAAAGAGGTCACATTTAGGCTTAATAATTCTAGAAAATGGCTCCCCATCTTGCATCAGTTTCTACTGTAAATGAGGCGATTGATATTCAAATGTCCATAAAAGATAATGTCACGATCAGACCAGTCAGGTCTCAAAGATGTGGATAGACCAGGTTCAGGTATCAGCTTTAGGAACTCTGCAGTAGAGTTTATGTGGAAGAAGAAGTACTGTGACCCGACCTGACTTTTTTCACCTGGCTGTGAATTTAAATGCAATGTATCTGTTTGGTGCCTTGCTTAAAGGCAAACTGATGTCACAGCAGTGCAGCTGTCCCTGGAGCCAGAGACACCTGCAGAGAGAGGGAAGGATGAGCAAGATTATTCACACATCCATTTTCCATCACAGTCAAAACCTTTTTCTTAGGTTCTCCTTTGTCCCAGTCTTATCAGCACCAAAATAATTCATCACTCCATGAATTCACATTTCCAAAGTGCTTATCATCACCAAATATTTTCATCCCCCAATAATTCCAGCTGCTCCTGCAGACAAAGTGCCAATATTGACAGAGCGCTCCTCTGTTCCATTCATTCATTATGATGATGAAATCCCCATTTAATTACAATCAATAATTTAAAGGAATTTAATAAGAAAGCTGCTTGAGGTGGAAATCTAATTGTGAAAGGTCGAAAAAGAGAAAACATCCTCCCAAGCAAGCAATTTGCATGCCAAAGAAGACAATAACAAATTGGGTGAATTTTTATACACAGATGAAAATTCTCGTCTCAGGTCTCATAATGGAGGAGTAATGAAAAAATTAAATCGAGTCGCCGTGTTGCATGCACACATGGGAGTGAGTGCACATATGTACATGGCATTTATAATTCATAGTGATCATTAATTCATGTGGTGAGGCGTCTGGGGAGCAGAGGGGGCGTGTTTGTGTAACTGATGTGAGGTTTGATGCTACATGGAGAGAACATGCAGCATCATCGCATTGAGAGCAACGAGCGGCGGCAAGACGTGCCACTGCATGACAATCACTTCACACCTGCAGTAATCAGGCCTTCAGGTACATCTGCTGTCTTGGTGTGACAAAGTGAGGTCAGGACTGTAAACCTGTAGGAAGCAGCGCACTTTGTTTCACTGTCATAAAAGTACCACAGTCAGGGAGAGAGATTATGTTAAGCAGCAGTGAGACAGTCCACATGAATCTATTTAGTTGTAATATTGGAGAAATGATGAATGAAGCCCACTATGCCAATAGTTAAGTCAAAGTAAAGCTTTTTATCTGTTGATGTTGTCATACAGAAAGAGAAAGAAATAAAAGCATTAGAAAGCCAATGATCTCACTTATATCTTAAAATGATCATTTGTGTTGAATTTACTCTCTCTCTCTCTCTCTCTCTCTCTCTCTCTCTCTCTCTCTCTCAGAGCCAAGCTCGCACTATGTGATTTCCTTGAAGGCGTTTAATAATGCTGGAGAGGGAGTTCCCCTGTACGAAAGCGCCGTCACTCGATCTTTGACAGGTATGATCACGCACAAGTCTCTCATAAAGATCACGGTAATGTGTTTGCAGTACAGAGGTGATGTGTACACAAGTGATGTAACACGCTTAAAGAGGTACTGCACACATAGATGTGTTTTTGAGCTGTAAACTAAATTCCATTACTGCACTGTGATGAAACACTTCAATGCAGGGTTAATAATGACATGTCTTTCCAAACTGTAAAAATCTGTATCCCATGGGTTGACCAGTTACACTAGATGTAACAGTGGTAATAGCAGCAGCTGTTGCAGTAACTGTAGTAGCTGTGGTAGCTGTGGTAGTGGTCTTAGTGGCATATGAGTAATATCAGCATTCAGCAGTGTTAATTAGACTTAGACTTTATTGATCCCTTTGGGATGACTCCCTTAGGGAAATGTACATTTCCAGCAGCATATAAGAAAGGTAAAAAACACACAGATATAAAGAGCAGCACACAGATAAAAAATAAACAGTACACACTTAGCTTAAATATAAGATATAGACAAATAATTAAATAGTATAAATAAATACAAAGAGCTGAATATTGCTTTTATGGAATTTAAGTGAAAAGAATATTGCACAATGGATGAATGATGACGACAATGATGTTATTGCACCAAAAGAAGAGTGTCGATTTCTGTGTGTGCATGTGTTGCACAAGTTGATGTGAAAGTGAATTTAACAGTGGTAGTAGAGGTAGCTGGTTTCCTGTATACAGATGTCTTGGTTTGGGACACATGGTGTAAATGATTCTCTCTGTTGTGTGTGGGTGGATGTTGGTGAATGCTTGAAAAAGTTTGTACTTGTTGTTTTGATCCAGGAGAAAAGATTTTAAAGTGACAGACAGCTTCAATCTGGAATCAACAGCACCATGACGAAAATGTTCACACATCAGCCACAGCTGGTCTGTGTGTGGTTAACATGTATCAACATGTGTGTGTGTGTGTGTTTATACATGGTGTGCGGCTCGCAACCATTACCATTCCGATGTGCTCTGTGTGTGTGTGTGCGTCTCTGTGTGTGTGTGTGTGTAACAGAGAGACTCATTAACTCTTCCTGCAGACTATGGGCTGTTGAAGTGAGATAAATGAAACACATCCAACTCTCAGCCAAGTTTCATCCTATGAATTAAACAGTCGGCCCTCCTCTGCTCACCCAGCAGCCTGCAGCTGACATAAATCCTTTATTACTCACATAAAAATGCCATATTTCTGAGGTTTTTCAACCCTCATGATGTGATGATAGTCACAAGAAAATCCAACAGCATCCCCCTCTCAGCTCAACACAGTTGAGTCTTAACTTTCATCACAGGATGTTTATGTTGAAATCTTTCAAAACAAGTTTATTTTGAATTCGAATGCTTGTTGTCTTTGATTGAGATTAGTTTTAAAGTGGCAGAAGGGAGCAATAAGGAAGAACAGCAAGAGAGGGGAGATGAAGGTCGGATCTGAATTCTCAAGTGAGAAGAACAGCAGGAGGGGGCTGCAGAGAGAGACAGACACACACATTTTGATTGACTTTAATGAAAGCACATTGAAAAAGTGGGAAGCAGAAGAGAAATGAGTGACGGCAGGAAGAAAAGAGATGAGAAAGTTGAGAAAGCGGCCATGAGAATGAAGAAGAGGAGACTGAGGCATAAGCATGGGATGTAGGAAATAATAAAGTGAGAAAGATACACATATATAAACATATATATATATATGTGTGTGTGTGTGTGTGTGTGTGTGTGTGTGTGTGTGTGTATATATATATATTTATATTGATATTTTGCTAAACCAAGTCACGATATCTTTTCATCAGACTAAAGTTCTGACCGTTATGTCGCCATAGAGACAGACTTCCACATATTTGTTCTTCAGATCCCAGAGGTTTCCTTTAATTGATGATGAAAATTTAAAATAAGTTCATCCATTTATAGATAATAAATATTTCCTGGTTAGCTCACTGTTCAGAAGAATGTATCAAAATATCAAAACCATGTCGGGATAATCGATTCTTGTCAGGTGACAGCTCTGTGGGCTGGTAGGCAGCACTGTAAGGACTCACATAGAGAGATATAGCAATGGTTGGAAACATGTAAACACATCTGGAGTTCTGTAATAATACCCAGAGTAAAAATGACACTTGACACTGGATTTTTGTAGAGATTGTTAAACAAGCCTGAGACAGCAAACACATCTGGAGTCCATATCTGATAACCTCCAGAGGTATGTAAGAGTCCTGTAGAGACATGTACGAACATGTTTGGAGCTCTCCACAGGTGAGCAGGCTAACATGGAGTTGATATGCTGAGACCTGACGACTGCTCTGTTAATTACTCCTCTGACAAGGTCATCAACAGCACACACTCTGACAGACATACACACTCACTCACACACACTCACACACACTTTCTGTCCTGTCATGCTGAATCCCCCCTCACTTTATGGTGGCAGACTGCTGGAGAGTTTTTAATGAGAGCTATAAAAAACGTCTCGTTAATGGTGGGATCCTCGTTAATATACTCCCTCGTCCTCGTCTCACCACGCGCACGCTGCAGAGAACCTCAACCAACCGCCACACTGCTGTTTAATCAACGAGAGGACCGCAGAACGAGAGAGAGAGAGGGAGAGAGGAAGGGAGCTGGTGGTGGGGGATGGAGAGAGAAAGAAAGGAGGAAACCAGGCAGAGAGGATGTGTAAGGGACAAGCAACGGATATAAGACGTGATGTAAAGAGCAATGAAGGAAATAGAGAAGAGCAAGAGGGAAGGTTAGAGGAAGAAAGGAGGTAGGAATCAAGGGAGTGAGATGGAAGGAGGAAGGAAGGAAGAGAAGAGGAAAATATGCAGGACAGGAGGAAAGAAAGAGTGCAGAAAAATGTGGAAACTGAGCAGACGGAGGAGGGATGTAAAGAGAAAAGAACTGAGCGATCTAGGGAGGAGTGCAGAGAAAGCGGCGGGTCCTCCATCCTCATCAGTATTCTGTCCTGACTTTATTGTGCTGCTGGACGACCACTTTAACCACGACACCGCCTGCTGCAGTTCGCCCCGCAGCTCGCCCCGCAGCTCCACACACCTCTTTCATCAATCTCTCTCCCTCTCTCTCATCAGTCTTCCTCTATGTTGGCCTGCAGCTGTACATCTCTCTTCAACAGCAGCACATTAGATGTCACTGTTGATTCTCTCAGTGGTCTCATTTACTCTGCAGACACAACAGGACTTGCCTCCTTCATCTTCCTCGACTGAAAGTCAAGACCGCATTATGTTCAACGTTCAAGTGTTTTCAGTCTGAAACAAACGCTGGAGCTCATTTTCCAGCAGTCACATCACTGGCTGTGTTCACACATTTTTCCCTGTGTATGTTTAAAGAAAATGGAGGGTTTGGTACCTCGTGGTCATCATTTCTATCAGTGATAATAACATTGTTCCCACTGAATTAATAGCAGAGATCTGGGAGCATCAAAAAGTCCTGCAGGGAAGGAAACAGGCAGCTGATCTGTGTGGACTGGATTAGATCGTGGGTGAAGGTTAGAAGAGCTTTTCATAGCTTCCAGAACACAAATATATGTGCTGCTGGAAAAGGAATATTCTGGTGTCCTGTGGCTTTAATTTAATCACATCAAGCATGTAGAGGTTAAACTTCTCTTCTGACCTCTGTAAACGTGCTTATACTCTGCCTCTATTCCAATATGATGACAAAGATGAAGCAGGAAGTCACACCATAAACCCACTCTGTGAATGTTGATGGACAGTTGGGATGATCACGACTCCTGGTGTTTGTTAAATTCATTCATTTGGCTCGGAAGCTGTTTACTAAACTCTCATTGGTAAATTTGCTGGCAAAACACTGGACAGCTATTTGAATCGCAGAATAAATCTGAGTGGGCGGCAGAGGTAACCAGCAGAGGTACCATTTGTATCTGTCACCCCTTTGGCCTGTGAACAGTCCACAGAGCAAAGGTGGATTTGAGGGATGGTGGTGTGGAGCCCGAGGAGGCTGAGCAGTCTGCTCAACACTTCCAAATGGTTTGCTCCAGTTAATGTTTCACTTCAGTCTTATTCGTATAGCCGCAAATCACAGTCACTTCATGACACTTTACATATATAGCAAGTCTAGGCCGCACTCTTTAAAATATTATTTAGAGAGATCGAGCACTCCCCACCGTGACCAGGCATCTTGTGACAGAGGCAAAGACAAACTTCCTTTTAAAAGGGAAAAACCTCGAGCAGAACTGAGATCTTGGTGGACAGCCAGAACAGTTACACCTCTAAAACCTGTGTGTGTGTGTGTGTGTGTGTGTGTGTGTGTGTGTGTGTGTGTGTATAAATACACTGAGAGAAAAATTGATGTTATTTTCTGAAAACAATTACATCAGTTACAGAGCAACAGAAAACTTTCTGCTTCCACTGGTCTCGTTTTTGCTCCTGTTCCAGAAAGAAGATAGAACCACAGACTGAGGCAAGATGTTTTTGGGGCAACATATAAATAAAAATCAAATCATCTCAATTTCAGTGAATATTTCTTCAGTTATTTTTTGTTTATCTATATGTGCAGTTATTTTGTTATTAAGTTGTGGCATCTTTTATGTTTTGTTAAACTGTGTCATCTTTTTTTACCATGTAATTATTCAGTGGAATTCTGATGCAAACCTTAAAACTAACTGTGTTTCTGCCTGCAGTAGGTTCGACTCTCAGATCAGAGGCCACACAGGCCATGTTTCTGTTTTATTCTTCACTTCACTGTTTGTTTCTGCTCATTGTAGCTCAGAAAACACACTCTCCCCTGTGCTGCTGTGACATGATGCACAAACAGCTCTATCAAACAGGGGGTAACATTTGATCAGGTTGTGGATGTCTGTAATTAAAAGCACCGTGTTGAGGGAGGAAGCCTCAGTCCTGCCCCTCTGTGGATCTCAGGCTCCACTTCATGTTTAGATTGATGCCTTTTATCTCTTGCTGTCTTCTTACTTTATGTCCTCTTCTCTCCTCTTTTTTCTCCTGCTTTTCATTTCCTCATCCATCCACTCCTCTATTCCTTCTTCCCTCCTCTCAAAACGAACATGGCCGCCTGCTGCATGTCACTTCCAAACTTGCATGTTGTCTTGTGTTTCTTTACTGGATGTGTTTTGCTTGAATTTCTTTACACCTGTGTGTTTATGAACACGTAACAAATCTACAACAATCAATATATATGCTTGTGTCACTCTTGCCTCCATATATAAATACTCATTATCACACATTCATTGCACTGTATGATTTCATAATTATCCCCAAACACCCTGGTTACGTCAACGACCCCCCCTCAGATCCCATAGACCCATCTGAGGATGACCTCTTCCATCTCTTTGATAAATACCCCACTCCCATGCCAGACACCAGCACTCCCATGATCCCCCCGGTGGGGGTCCAAGCTGTGGCTCTGTCTTCGGAATCGGTCCGTGTCTCCTGGGCCGACAACTCCATGAGCAAGAACCAGAAAGCATCTGAGGTCCGCTATTACTCTGTCAAGTGGAAGACCAGCTACTCCACCAGTGGAAAGTACAAGGTAAACACAGACATTTGGCCCCTGACATTAATGTGCAACTGTTCTCCGTCACTGCTTAGTTTAGTGTTAAATCTACCAGACGTGTGGATATGACTTGGACACAAGTCTTACTCCACATGACAACCACAGCTGACAGGGATTAAACATCATGTCTACCACCTCGAGTGCTGCCTGGACTCCATTAAAGCAGAGCACAGCCACTGTAAACAATAATGGACAATAATCATGGACCAAGCTGAACCGGATCAATGAACAGTGATCTAAGCATGAAATACAATGTAAGGAATTATTGTCAGCTGACATTAACAGTGTGGATTGTTGAGCAGTGGAAATGCATGTAGTAACACACTACCTGGAACCATTTTGATCTTTCTGAAAACCAGATAAATTCCTTCACTGATCTTGTTGTGTTCTCCTGTTCACCCACTGAGACTTTTTTCCTCCAATCAAACTCTGAACTTGAGAAAACTTTGACAGCAATCTGAACTCTACAGTTCACAAACAGAGGAAATAGTAAAACTATACAAGGGCAGACTGTCTGCTAATAAAGCACAGCTGGGGAAAAACAGTCTTTTCTTCCTCTTTTCTATCCTTCAGATTCTGAAAATGAGACATTTTCTTGGTTCCACAAGGACAAACAGAAGTCTGGTCTTCAAGTGAAAACAACCGCAGTTATATAGTTTTTGGGATTTGTTAATATTCACTGATATTGAAGTCTTTAAAACTACAAACACAAGGACAGAATGTCTTCACAAAAGACAGAAATTAAGGACAATGCGAATCTGTCGAAGGACAGATACATCCTTTCTTTTGAAAATCTGAGGCATTATTCATCTCATTATATTGAGAATTTTCTTCTTTAAAGGTAACAATATTTATATTGTATTTGCTGTGTATATATTATATTCTAACAGCAGCTTTATTCTTTACTCCTGAGTTCACTTTGTCCAGTTTTACTCTTAAAACAACTAAATATCTTTTTATTGTGTGTCCAGTCTGCAGACACCACAGCACTCAGCCACACTGTCACCGGCCTCAAACCAAACACCATGTACGAGTTTGCCGTCATGGTAACCAAAGGTCGCAAGTCCAGCACTTGGAGTATGACAGCGCATGCCACAACTTATGAAGCAGGTAGGTCTCTCTGACACTTGCTCATGTTCCTAGTTTCAAGCCCTAAACCCATCTCAGCCTAATCCTCTTAACTCTCACACTCTTTGTCCTATGATGTCAACCCTACTACACACTTGGGTTCCTGTTTTTAGGTTATACCAGCAAAGATCTTTGGGCGTTGAATGGTTTGTGGTATGTCCTGAGTATTACTGGGATTTTGGGATGGAGACACAGGATTGAAGCATCTATCTGAACTAATGCTGCTCAGTTTCTTGGTGTCAAGCTACTGCACCCAAAGACAAGAATGAACTTTAATGCTTAAGATTGTGTTGAGTTTATAATATTTTTCCAAATTTAATAAAGCCTTCCCCTAACAATTCCCTTTCACTGACATGTAAAACACTCAGATGAACACAGAACGTTCATGGTTTTTCTCTAAAGCATTTTTAAGGTCATTCTGGGGAAAAAAGAGATACACTGAAATTCAAGTTCAGTTTATTTGTCACATATAATAATACATGCTATAATCAAAGCGTATGAAATGTGTGATTGTTAGCTCCTTAAATGTCGAATTGAATGAGAATAAAGAACAGAAATAGGTCATTAATAATAATGTTAGCCTGCTGAACACAGAGGTCATCTACCCAACACCTGCACGTTGGATAGCAGGATGCTTGGCAGAGAAGATTCATGCCACCAGACCACAGTCAGCGTTTGGTATCTCCACGTTTACGACGGTGTCTCCTCTGGTGCTGAGGTGGATGCACAGATGGCAGCAAATATGCTCTTGTGGGTGTGGTTGGTGTCATAGATGATGTTAGTCCCCTCCACTTTTTCTTTGAAAACCTCACCTGGACATCACCATATCCTGATGAGTGATCTGTAGTCACATGCCAACATAGACTATTTGTAAAAATCAGTCTCACAGCAGGTAGGTTAGGTCCTTGAACTATCAGGAAACATGCAAAACATTACATATGTCGAATGTCTTCATTTTCTTTCCCTCTCTGAACTATGCTTACTTTTATTAAGCGGTTTAACAGTGCACAGAAACGATGTCCTTGTTCGGCGAGGTGTTAAAGGAGAAACTCTCCTGCACAACAACACGCCCACTGTCTACCACAATGAACCCCGACCGCAGACCGAAATCAAAATGTCAAGGTATCCCTTTCAGGATGTTTACAATCATGTTTGTCGGATTTGTCACCCAATTAAGCGTGAACAGCATTACCCTTGCCGGCTCCCCGGGGCCCGCTGGAATACATTGACATTCAGAGCGAGCAGACGGACTGAGCCCACTCAGTCCCTGCAGTGATCCACAGACTCTGGACACACAAACACAGACCACATTTTCACAACAAACCACAGAAACAACTGCTTTTACTCTTTACTGCATCACATAATACCTCTGACTTACTGTTAGAAAGAATCACCCATTAATTAAAAAACACACCACCAAAAGGACATTATATGATGTTGGTGTTTACCTGAAAGGCAGTGCCTTAAAAAAGGTGATGTTAAATCATTTTGATGTTAAATTTGCGGTGAATTTTCCTTCTCCCCAGTGGATGAGTCCTAAGGGTTTTGGTGATCCTCTTACATGACCTACTGTACCACCATCAGAACAAAATTTCCACTTATTGTGCTGTAAGAAATGTAGAAATATAATATTCAGAGGCTGAAACCGAGGTCTGTCCTCAGCCTTCGTCTCATTAGTGTATTGAAAAAAATAGCTACACAACAGAGGTACATGAAATTGATATAAGTTAAATATTCATTTAAATGAATTTATTTGAATCATCGTGATCATGTCCCTGAATGCTACAAGAAACCTACTTTCAAGGTTTTGTGGAGCAGTTTTGGTTTGGAGCCAGAGAGTAATGTGTCCCAACCCCACACTCTGTTTATCCCAGTGGTGACTATCGGCAGGAAACAGGAAACAAACAGTGGCCTCTGGCTGTCCTGCGTTTTTTTTTTTTACCCATCCATCCTGATTTCCTCCCTCTTAGTTTATGGTGCTTTAATACTATCAGCTGACTTCCTCCTTTTATTCCTTTGCATCCAATATTATTCACATAGTCACTATATGTTTTTATGACTTAAATATACACAGTGTTGTTTTTGGAGCCTTTGCTGAAAGGTTTGATGCTGAATCTGAATAATTAGCTGTGGCTAAAAATCTTTTTTCTAAGAAGACTTGAGATCCAAATGTGAATGTAATGAGATGTTTTCAGTGCAGCACTGTGAAAACAGAGAAAGATCACGTTACAGTATAAATTGTGTTGATCCATGAAGTTTATTGTTTTAGTGATTCAGATTTCAGTTTTGAATGCTTTAAGCGCTACCTTCACAAACAGGTATGTGTGCAGTGTATTTTTCTTAAGGTCTCCCCTCGGGTTTATGAGAAGTATTGGTTGTCATCGTCACTAACAGGCTGAGGTGGAAGTTGTAATTTCCTCCAGCACATCATGTCGGATTTAACAAGCGGTTTCATTAGTCAGTGCTGGGATGTGGTTTGAGGCCTATCCTGGTGTGAAACTTAAAAACTTGTCTTTAATCACATCTGTAACACAGGAGACGCACATAGCCATCACAAACTAAGGCAGTGATAGGTTGCCACTCAGTTTCCATGGTGACAGTTTAAGAGAAACAAGCCTGAGACCTGGTTGTGAGGCAGAGTGCCCGATATTTTCACAACAGGAGTAATACAACATGGCAGTTCAGGAAAGTGACGGAAATGATCTTCTGCACAATCCTATCAAGTTCAAACAGAGAGCCGGCTACTGGAATACAAGAAAATCACACCCAACCCATAGACCATCTGAACTGGATTATTGTCACTTCAGGAACTTCAGATAAAACTGTGGCACAGCTGCAATACAGTTGTTTGAAGTATTAGATATGAAGACTATCCTGAACAGATAGAAAACCTTGATTAACCCACAGAAGAAAGTCATGTACTCACATGGGGAGCATGCTATAGAATAACATGCAGTAGGTATACCATCAAAGCTTCTCCTTTAGGTCCTTAAGTCAGTGAGCTTTATTATCATGCAGAGATAGTTGCTATTAATGAACTAATGAGGATGGTGTTAATATTTGCCAAGTTTCAGGAAGTGTTACGATCAGCTTATCATTTCCGGTGTACATATAAGGCCAGTGAACTGGAGACTTACTTTGTGGTAGGTTCACTGTACAGAGGCTACACCAGGGTTGTCAAATATACGTCGGGTGACTTTGCTAAGTGTGAAAATTAGGGAAAGACCTAAATTGCATTTCTTTAAAAGTAACTACTATTTCTAATCATCCTGAAAGGGATACCTTGACATTTTGATTTCAGTCTGTGGTCGTGTTTCATTGTGGTGGACAGTGGGTGTGTTGTTGTGCAGGAGAGTTTCTCCTTTAACACCTCACCAAACGAGGACATCATTTCCGTGCACTATTGAACCTCTTAATAAAAGTAAACGTAGTTCAGAGTCCACTGGGGGGGGGGGATCAGTCCAATAAGTGCTTCAAAAACAGCATCCGATATCTGAAATGAGGCAAAAGCGTTCATTTCCACTGGCAGCTTTGTGACGCGTTTGACATCAAACATCATTTTATACAATACAAAGTTTCAGGTAAGATCCAAGTGGACTGATGAAAAATGAATTTTATGCAAAATGGACAATTACATCATTTAGCAACAGCCAATAGATTCTTTCCTTACTGAGGAGTTGGCAACACTGGAGTCAGGCAGATAAACAGCAGGCTGATGTCTGAGTTTTGGGTCTTTGTGGTTTTAGTTTATTGTAGAAAAACCATGAAATTGGGTTTAACACCCACAAAACCTCCACTAATGATTTAAACACAGAGAAATATTGTCGTTATGTATGGGTTATTATGCTATGATTTTATTGGTGTGGCCCACTCGAGATCAAAGTGGGGCCCCTTAACTAAAATGAGTTTGACACTCTTGGTCTACACAGTCAGAAATTACCACTGTAAAACGAGGGTGTTTCTGTGTGTGCGGATGAAACAAATGAGATCAAACAAGTCACATAGTGACTTTTACAGGGCTATTGACTTTTAACCATGTAAGTGGCAGAGGGATGCCAGTATTGGTTAATGGCTCCAGGCTGGGAGAACAAATACTGAGTGCAGGTGGTCCTCGATTTACATCAGGGTTCCGTTCCTACAGACGCGCCGTAACGCCATTTTCGCCATAAGTTACACCTCACATATGTGACATACTTGCGTATGATGTTACTGAAGTGAGTTATTGAGGTGTCGCCAAACAAACAGCCGCAATAATGAAAGTCAAAACGCTGTGTAGCACACACACACACATACCGTTTATACCCCCATTGTATGTCACTCACGTACGCTAACACAGTGGTAAAATCAGAATCTAGGACATAATTCTTAATAAATGTATAGGAGGCGGCAACATAGCCACAAAACGGCGTAGGTCGATGGCGTCGTAAAACGAGGACCTCCTGTACTTGGAAGCACCAAAGTGGATTACAGGGTTAAGCTAATGTTACAGTGAACAACTTGACATGTTTCTACTAACACGGCTAATAAAAGATTTGCACAATAGTATAAGTGATGTGGTCTTGTCTTTCTCACAGAAAGACAGTTCATTTTGAATGATTGATTTGTCACTCACAAGTCACTAAATGTTAGCATGCTAGCTCATGGGGAATGTGGTGAATCATCCCCTTTGGATCTCCCCATGTTTGGATTGTTTTTAGGAACATGTTAGCATGCTGTAACCATGGTTACCTGTTGCAAAATCCATCCATCCATTTTCAGGGTCGTGGGGGTGCTGGAGCCTATCCCAGCTATCGTAGGGCGAGAGGCGGGTACAACCTGGACTGGACGCCAGTGGAGGGCCACACAGCCATTCACACTCACATTCACAACCTATGGGCAGTTTAGATTAGCCAGTTAACCTTTTGGATTGTGGGATTGTGGTATTTGGATTGTGGGAGGAAGCTGGAGTACCCAGAGAAAACCCACACAGGCACAGGGAGAACATGCAAACTCCACACAGAAGTGACACTGCTGTGTTTCTCCTCTTTATCCTCTCTGTCCATTCTTGACAGCTCCTAGTTCTGCCCCCAAAGATTTGACAGTGATCAGTCGCGAGGGACGACCACGCGCCATTTTAATCAGCTGGCAACCACCAATGGAGGCTAATGGCCGAATCACAGGTGAGGGTTCACACAAACACACCAGTCCATCATACATACTGAGTATTGAAATATGCTACAAACTCTCAGTTCATCGGAGCTAACAGTGAGTTTGGTTGTTGATTAACCTGTAGATTGTATAGAGAGATGCGTTCTTTAAAGTGTGTTCAAGTGTGAAAAATAGACTTTTTCTTAGACTATTATCACACTGTTCAACAGTACAAGAATCCAGTTGTCGCTCTGTGTATCCAAACACACAGACACAGACACACACACTTTCTTCCATTGTTCTCTCTCTCTTCCTCTGGGCGATCGACCCGGCTGTAAACTCGTCTGTTTTAACGAGCTCTGCTGCTCCTGCAGCGTCCTGGAGGACGAATGAAACGCTCCCTGCAGGGATAACAGCATAGCACAACACACACACACACACACACACACACACACACACACAAACACACACAGATCAGATATGTTTAGATCTTATACTTTGATATTTTTTGTCTAATTCTCTAAAAATGTTTCACATTATTATACTTTATGTATACAAGTATATGTTATGTTAGTCCTTGTGCTTCTCAGTTTTTAATCCACAACAGAAATATCAAGTTTCTTTGGTTCCAAATTCACCATGTTAAGTCAGTATGGATATTTACACATCTGTATTACAAATGTAAAGCTAAATTTAGCATCGTTGTCTGAGGATATAATACTGCACTGTATACAGAAATATTGAATTTTTTAGAGTCTTAAAGAAATGTTCAAACTCGTCTGACAGGTTACATCCTGTACTACACGCTGGATAAGAACATGCCAATAGATGACTGGGTGATGGAGGCGATCAGCGGGGACCGGCTGACCCATCAAGTTGTGGATTTAAACCTTGACACGGTCTATTACTTCAGGATTCAGGCTAAGAACGCCAAAGGAGTCGGCCCTCTGTCTGAGCCCGTCCACTTCAGGACTGCCAAAGGTTTGTCAACGTGCTTATGTGTGTGAGTGAAGATCAACGCCTCAATAAATGTATTCCTTTGTTTTGTTTTGTTTGCTGACTGTCTCCATGTTGTTCCTTCAGTGGAACATCCAGACAAGATGGCCAACGATCAAGGTAGGCTTTTTTCCAACTAATGACTGTGTGCTTTTATGTGTGTGTGTGTTGTGTGAGTGTGTGCACTTTTTTCATCAGATTGTCTATCATCATAATTATTACTCAAATAAGCTTTGATTTCAAAAGTCTTCAAATCATCCTCTCTTTTCAACTCTTTTTCTTAGATCACTTCTATCTTCTTCTATCACTTCTAATTCAAAACATTATTTATCTTCAAATCTTGCCTTTAAATCTTGTTATCTTCATTAATTCTGGGCCTTTGATCTTTGAAATCATGTTATCTGTCATCTCTGATCTTGGTCATGATATTAAAATCTTTTTTTTTTACCATATATTTTCCTCACACCAAAATGTTCTGTTGTTTACTCACAGAAGCAGCTTGATAAAAATGTTTTCTGAAGAAAATGTGATGGATGTGAGACTGATAATGTTGCTTATCTGTGCATTACTGTATATGTGGGCCTACTTACATCAAGATTGTACTTATTGCCTTTGAAAATATAATATAACAAGTCAGTTACATCTCTAACTTCACATCCTGGTCCCCTAACCCTGGCATTTAGACATTACACACACATACATATATCAATTAAAATGAAGCGGACTTCTTTTGGGGGTTCTAAAGGTGGGATGTGACCATGCAATCACCCCTGCCAAATCTAAATGAATGTGCTCCACCATATTCAAATAACATTGACAAGATGTACATTGTAGCCCCACACAGTGCACCCCATGGTGCTATATTCATCACCATTCAACATCCCATAGGATGAAGCAATGACAGTGACATTTTAACAATGGGTCATTATCAATATTACAGATAAGAGTCTTACATATATCATTATTCAGCTTATATCAATAACATTTGAGCCCCCGTCTGATCCGTGAAAAACAGATGGCAAACTGTAATAAAGATTTCAAATTCATTCTCTGATTTCAAGGCTTCTGTAGGCAGACATGAAGCTTCACCAGGAATATCAGTAAATGCACTGTAGGGTACAGATGCTACACATTATTTTTAGAACTTTGTAGTCTTTATAGTAAGTTTGTTAAAATCACCTAAATATCAGCATATAAAACCAACAGTCGATCATCTCTTCACTCATCAGTACACAGTGTCATCACCAGTCAGCACAAGCCGAGCATGAATCCACCTGAAGGCCACCGTAGGATCTTCTACACCTACACATCCAACATGCCTGTGAAACATAATTTGGAATAAAGGAAAAGAGGGATGAAGAGTAGAAAGATGAAAGAAGAGAAAGAGAGTAGAATAGAAGAAGGAGGGTGGAGGGGAGAAAAAAGGGAAGTAAGCTGAAAGAAGGTAATGAAGGAATGAAAGGAAGGTTGGCTGAAATCTTAGTTTTAATGAACATGAAAAACAGAGGAAGTTATTTCCTTTTCATCTTTACTTGAAGATTTTAGGCAAACAACCACAAGTCATCAATCTGAAGGAAAGTCAGTTGTTAATTGCATTTCAAAAATATTTTTACTTGTGACAGAGAAATAAAAGAAAATGAGCAAAAGAGGAAGAGGGTTTGTAATTATTAATATAGACATATGAGAGGCAATGGAAAGAACTGTTTACCACATTTAAGTTCATCAAATTAACTCAGACATAATTAAAGCTCTGTTCTGTGATTCTGTTCATCAGCCGCAGCAAACAACAAGCAGAAGGGGACATGATGCTCATGAGCGCTCAGAACTTTTTTAATTTGCTTCACTTTGAATTCTCACTGAAGCACATGACAGAGGATTTCATTGTTTTAATGGTTCCTCTCTTTTTAAAGCCTTTGAATTTAAAGTGTACTGAGTGTTCATTCTCATCAACATCAATGATGACATGTAGAGACATCACCATCATGTAGTAATGCACACACCAGTAAAATGATCCAGTGTGTGCAAGTTTAACCAACAACAATAAATTATCAGCAAACAGTGGGCCTATCTTGTACCCAGTGCAGCACAGCTGTCATTGCCAGTTTCTGATAAATACACTTGTCAATTTCACCTCCGGCACTTGTGTTGTAAGTCCCAAATGTACTTGCCCGTCGGTGTGCCGATGGTTGGTCTTAACACAAGGTGTGGTCAGGCACGTTGTTGTTGTGATCGGCCACCGACCAACAAAAACCTGCTCTGAAGTCAGTGGTGCAGCATTTTCTAGCTATTTCAAGAGTGCATAGTATGTGATGCTCACAACCAGCGTTTGAATGCATCAGGTGCACCTGGCTTTTATAGGAGATGACATTCTGATTGGTTTGATTCATGTTAAGTCTAAAACTTTCATATGATTAATGAAGAGAATTGCATCTCACTTTTCACCCAGATTATGTGCTGTGTAATCAGCAAAAAGTACTGTAGACAGTTTAAATAGTGCCCGAAGAGTCTGCAGTCATGCTTGTGGCTTTGTTAGGCTGCATCTAGATGCTTTTTGCTAAACACACATTTCAACATGATAATCACAAAGGTCCAGGATCAGATATAGTTTAGATATTTCAGTGTGGACTGAAGTGATGAAACCACCAACCACAAGGTTGCCACCTTAGAGCCATGCTACTAATGTGTATCTTTGAATTTCAAGTTTAATGTAATCAGCACTGAGACGGTCACATTAGTGACATTTGTTCAGATTTCAACCCTCTCTCGACTCTGATTAACTAATTAATCATGCAAAGTTACCTGGATGAGAATTAACAGGACTGTTTTACCTTGACCGAATCCTGTTAGCCTGGTTTAATTAAACCATGTTTCATAATCTGGACCGAGGTCATCCTTTCTTAAAAAAGGAATCCACATCATCGAATCTGAGGTTAGGCAGAGTATAGGCCAGTATATAGGTCAGGGTAATATACAAGGTGGATATGGCACTCAGCTCCTCCTTGTCCAAGGTGCTCGCTAGTTTCTACAAATGCATTCTGGGAAATGAGTTTAGCTGGAAGTGCAGTGAAGCGATTCAGGCGTTGGGACACTGAACCAGAGAGACTGAGTTCCCGTGTCAGGGTGTTAAATGGTTCTGTTTGTCACTGACAGATGTGTGTGTGTGTGTGTGTGTGTGTGTGTGTGTGTGTGTGTGTGTGTGTGTGTGTGTGTGTGTGTGTGTGT
>JBAJHX010000035.1:1010293-1039721 GCA_037176925.1 Amniataba percoides
TGGTCTATTTTCAATCTTTTTTCATATATAAGGTGCACCGGACTATAAGGCACATTACACACAGTACGTATCACTCCGCGAGGCTCCTGACTACGGTGGCTGTAATGCTCCAACAATCCATCAAGCAGCAGCTTCGTAGCTTACCAAAGTCGTACTAAAACATTTTGACAGAGTTTTGAGCACTGTGTACCACATAAAATCAGTTTGAGGTCAGTAAGCACAACCAGAATTCATACATAAGGTGCACCAGATTATAAAGTGCACTGTCGGTTTTTGAGAAAATTTAAGGCTTTTCAGTGCGCCTTATAGTCTGAAAAATATGGCACTTTTATTATGTATGTTTTCTGTATTTTTATATGTATGTATATTTATAAAAATAACAGTGAATAGTTAACTTCTGCTCTGTTTAAATGTTTTGATGCTCCAGGAGCTGATGGCGATGAGGCGTCGAGCAGTATCTCCACTCTGGAGCGATCCCTGGCTGCCAGGAGGGGGACACGAGGCAAAATGATGATTCCTATGGACTCACAGCCGAGCAACACACGTAAGACACACAACTTTGTGTGTTTGCTGTCTCAGTGAATCCTTTAACTGAAACTTTCACCAACATGATTCAGCTGCAAGTCCAAACGCAACCCAGTCTCATAGCAAAACATCAAATAGGCACATTGGTCCACAGTGCAAAACGTAGCGATTTCACAATTTAGCCCTGCAAATTGTGACGCTATTACGAGTCTCGGCATAAACTTATTGCGGTGCGCTGTTGCTATGCCGGTTGCTAAGGACGCTTCGGCCGAAACCAAGCGGCGGGTTGTTATTTTATTTATTCGTCACATTGTGTCGTTATTTGAGCTGTTAAAATAACTGTGTAACTGATTGATGATATTCTCTCAATAACAAAAAACAACATAAAACGGATTTAGCGGCCCAGAGACTACATACATATTCTTCTTTGGAATTTGGCAACCCCATTGTTTTATGGGACGACCCAGAAATCATGCAGTCAGCTCTGTGACAGCGTTAACATGCTGAGCAGATTTACCATGTTCACCGTGCTTTACATTATGAGTCGAGGTTCTTTGTCTGGTATATGGGACATCACATGACATGTCCACAGTGGGGTGGTCTGTCTTTCTCTGGGTGGCTGAGATTGAAAAAGTCTCTCTTGCAAAAAAACGTGATGTTCAGGGAAGAAACGACAAACACACACGTACCAATACACACAGGCACACACTGAATATTACGCATTCACACACGCTTTCTCAGACAGATTCATTAGCCTGTATGTTCCTTCAGACTGGCTCAGAGGAGAGGGGAAGGAGCAAGATCTGAGGGTGAGCGAAGGAGGAAAGGAGAGTGAGCAGGGAGGGATAAAAATGGGGGCAGAGAGAAAGTCATATGAAGAAAATATGAAAAAGAGGTGGAGAAGAAGTGTTAAACTCTCATTAAGTGTCAATTTACAGTGTGTGAATGGGTTCATAAATGTGTGTGTGTGTGTGTGTGTGTGTGTGTGTGTGTGTGAATCCAGATGAAAGAAAATCTGAAGCCTCTCCTTCAGAGACTCTGGGGATGTTCAGTCTCATGTAAGGTTTTGAAGCAGACAGAGTTGAACACTTTGTTAATATCAGACTGTAGCAGCCTGTCCACCACAGTCTGTAGGTAGACTGACAGGTAGCTCATCCAATCCCAATCCAATACACTCAGTCTAAATGAAATGATTGGAAAGATTATTACAGTCCTCAGCTACTGCCACAGACATCCAATTTCTTTTTATCAGAACATCTCATGTATTGATTGGACGGAAAGAGAATTTCAACAAAGAGAACAAAAAGTGCTTCTAAAATAGCCTGTCTACCACAGATTTAAATGCTTTACAATCACTATACAAAGTGAGAGAGAGATCAGCACACACAAATCACATGTAAGGACCCTTTCATTTCCAATGCTGACTTGCATTTCTATTTTTATAGAAATGTAATATGTGTATCGATGCCCAGCAGAAGACCTCCACCTGCTCTGTTCAGGATCTCTGGCCTGCAATAATAAAGAGGTCACAGCTCATTTTAGTAAAAAGACAAGATCATTTTCAATTTTCAGTCCCCACTGAAATGTGCACTCTGTAGCATCTTTATATTAAAAACTCATAAAACATCACTGCTCAAGCCACTCCTGTCAGTCACATGACCCTTGCCTTGCGAGTGGCTGCGGCCCCCTGAGAGTCTACCTGTGTTATCTCTGGTTGTATTGGACCATACCTTGATTTTTGCAGGTATTTAATTCACTGAGTCCCTCTGTGTATTGCCTCTGCTTGAGGCAATACACTTATTTTCCACACCCACGAACAGTGGTCTGCTGTAAAAGTCTGGTAGTCCTCAAAGTGTTTGTTAGAAGCAGCTCTTCAGTTTGAAGGTCAGTACTCTTGTCCATTCTGGCTAAAGCTGTACTTCACTACTGATAAAAGAACGGGGCCAAGGACCCTGTTTATTTGATTCTAGTTTGATTTAACTGCACAGCTCTCCTGCTAACATGGTTTCAGAGATTTGAGTCATATTTCAATTTTATTTCCCAAGCAATTTATAATTGTCAATGAAAAGTCTTTTTCATCAACTCTGCTGTCTGCCCATTTTGCCTTTATTTAAAAAAAGGGCACAGCGTTACTTAAAATAAGTTCATTCAAGATGAATAAGTCAGTCCTCAAACTGTATTAGCAGGATATCAGCATACTAGCCTGGAGTAGTTGAGCTCTGGCACACATCCATCATCTCCATAACACCTCCTGCTGCTGGCTCTGTCACAGCGTGGGTGGCTGCAGCGGTCTGTAAACACACCCAGCTGCCTCTGCACAACTGCTTTAATTCATCAGCAGACTGATGCAGAAACATCTGCAGGATTCCTGAGAGCAGCAGTGACACCTCGTCACGTCCAGGAACCGCTTTCGATTCTGTGAAGAAACACGTCGTCTAATTACTGCCTGCTCTCTCTGTGGAGTGTGTTCAGTCACATCACTCTGAGCTGAAAGTTTCAGATTATAATTACCCTGCTCTCAGCCTGTCTGTGTGTCTTTAAGGATTTGTGTCCTTTCTCTTCCCTTTTTATTCTTCTCTGCCATGTTGTTGTTGTTGTTGTTGTTGTGTATTTTTCTGAGTCAGCGGCCGACTGATAATTCTTTCTAGCATGTGACAAGTACTCCTATCTGCTAAATAACTCTGTGTGTGTGTGTGTGTGTGTGTGTGTGTGTGTGATATGTGGGTCACAGTAAAACAGGAAAACCCTTCAGGCTTCCTCTGCCAACACAGAGCTGTCCTCTGATCTATTTTTTCTCTCTTTCTATCCGTTTCACTTTCTGTCATGTTCTACACCTCATAACTTATATTTTATTTGATCTTTTTGGTCTAAGCTCAGTCAGAAAGACTTCTTCATTCTGTTTCTTCTTCACTTTCATTCATTCTTCCACCTGAGCCGTGGCTGTCGGGCTTGGCTGCTTTTCTGATGTTCCATTTTTCTACTTTGCTGTGTTGAAATTTAAAAGCTCAGTTATTCCTTGGTGGTAAACGCCATTTCTGTTTGACTGATAACATTAAAATGGGTAGTACAATAATCACCCATTTGACCATTAATTGTGAAAAAAGTGTTTTTCATCAGCAAATTCATTCTCCTGAACCATCGGCTGCCTCATCTCTTACATCTCTGATCTACCTTCAACTTTTATCTCTTTGTGTCTGCTGTCTGGTTTCTTCTCTTCCTTCTGCCTCTTCATGTTCTTTATTTGTTTGTTCTGTTGCATCTCTCATGTTTTTTTCTAGTTTTTCAATTGGTTATGTTTTTATTTCTCTTTAGTTTAAATTTTTGTTTGTGACTATTTCATTCACTCTCTTTGTTCTTTAATTTTTTCTCTCATTACATTTTTCTTTGTGTCTTTGTCTCTGAATTTCTGTCTTTTGTGTCATCTCTGTGTCTCTCTTACACACATTTATGCACACCTCCATTAACCTGTAGCTTTCTGCCTCACTGCTCCAGAATCTTCAATATTCTCAATCAATAACAGTATTGATCAGACTTGCTCATCTCTGGTCGTTGTGCTGCTGTAATCAAAACCTGCTTCTCTTTAAATATTTACAGCACAAATACAGTAAACAAAATCAACACAGACAGACAAACAGACACACACACACACACACACACACACACATACACACACACACACACACACACACACACACACATACACACACACACACATACACACACACCTCCCAAAGCTGCTGATTGCTACCTTGCTGCTTCCAAATTATCAATACTTTGAATCAATACTGGTATTGATCAGGGTTTAGTAGAATTGGGAGAAAATTCTATGTCAACCTTTCTCTGAACTGTCAGTTAGAATGAAATAGAAAAAGAAATAGAAAAAGTTGTATTGACACCCATGTTACATAAATGAAAAAATGAGAAAAGTAAAACTTCAGTGCTCAGTGGAAATATTAATTACACCGACTGATGTCAAGGACAGAACATGTGTGACAGCTGTCTGGAAGAGGGAGGTGATTTAAAATGATTAAATGCCAGCTGTGCTTGTAATGTAATTTGTTTTACTCTTTTTTTACAGATACTGATTAAACACAACTGCGTATAGCTGCATCTCACCTCACAGGCTAACAAACACATCTTACTGTCATTTTGTCAGGCAAATTAAGAAAAAAACCTGCTTTAAATTGACTCATTGTTTTCTTCATGGAACTGCGGCCTGAAAAGAATTTTAAATCATGCACCTCCATTGTGACACTGATGGAGTACTGATGTCTGTTGTCTCCACTGGTTGCCTGGCAACGTCACAGTGCTGACATGACTCAGAGAAGTTCCAGTCAGTAAGCCCCCGTAAAATCACACACTGTCGTTAGTGAGATATAATGAGAGATAACTTTTCATTTGTGAGCTTTGGACTGACTGACTGACTGACTTTTTTTTTTACCTTCGGATAGAACCAGGCCAGATCAGAAACACAGATGATCACTGTAAAACACAGAGAGGGACAAAAACACACATGCACTGAGGCGTGCTTCTCTTTCTGTGTGTGTGTACCTGAGGCGGTGTAATCCTGTGAGTGTGACTCCCTGCAGCTTCCTCTCAAGGTCACAATGTGAACTCTGTGACTACCGTACTGACGGAGTTTATTGACTGGTCAGATGATGATATACTGTGAGATGATAGAAACTTTTATGAGGGGCCATACAAGACAATCATATTTTCACTCTCATATTACATATTTTCATTCTTACACCCACATTATTTTGTTCTCAAATATAAATATTCTAAGTCATACATTCATACATTTGACTCTCACATTATATTTCAACTCACTTATGCATCCATTTAATTCTCAAATTCTATTTTCACTCATACATTCATACAGTTTGCAGGTTATAATCAGTTAACGTCTGGTGTATTCTTTAAGTGTCTGCCTGACACAGTCGAACAAGCCACTGGCAGAAACTCAGGTACTTCAGGTGCTTATTAAAAAGTTTCAGGATGGTTACACAGAACAAAAGTGTTTGCACAGTATTCTGAACAGCAACCTTAGACTGAGATAAATCCTTTTTATTTTTGACTGACTGATATCATATTTATTTCATTTGTCACGTTTGACAGCTTGCTCTTCTAAATGAAATTAAAGTTATATTCAAAACATTCAATAACTTTTTCACCCGTACTATTAAAATAAAGGCTGTTTAAATGTTAAATAAACAAACTACTGCTTCCAAACTTACACAATGACCACATAAGACAACCTTTTTTTTCTTGCTGGTTGCCATGGTGAATTATAATGTCGGCGCTCTCTGGAACAGACCCCTGTTCTATAAAGCCACTTTACCAAATGAGCCAGGCTTATTTCAGATCACCTGGCTCATTTAGAGCCCATAAAGCCAACTTAGTTACCATGGCAACTTATGTTAGTAAGCTAACTTGGTCGAGGGCAGGCTAACTGTCAGGCTAAGTCTGTTTTTGCTTTTAAACCAGAGCTCCTGTAACACTGACCCAACAGGAAAGCAATTATTTAACCACTCAGTTTCCAATGTGCAGCCATATTATTTTACCATATTAACCACTGTTACGATCCCCAGTTCTCTCCAGGGGATGAGGGCAGTAATAATAAAAATTAACCCGATGGAAAAAGGAAAGAGGAAACTGAGGCAGCAAACCAAACAGAGATTTATTGAAAAACTGAATTCACACAGGCCACAGAACAGAAAGAGTGCTACAAACGGTAAAAGCTGATTCAGATAAGGAAATGAGTAAACACAGAAAAGGCAAGAAACAAGAAACCAAAAGGTAGCACACCTCCCCCAGAAGCGATTCATAAAGCTGACGTTGGCACAGTACAGCACGCCCACAAACACGTCTGTCACAGACCAATCAGGAAAAAGGGAAATGCCGTCTGCAGCCTCTTTTTGTACACCGGCCCTGATGAGCAGCTGCACAGGAGGGGAGGGCAGAGCCTGCAGGCACACAGGACAGGGAGAGAGCAGCGTCCTTCACAGCACTAGGGGCATAACAATCGCTATCAGTGTTTATTAGGAAAACTTAAGAAAATACTCTGTCATAAATTGAATACCTGATACAGAGAAAAATTATGAGATATAGACCAACATGCGTGTTTAAAGTTTCAAGTCAGGTGTTGAACTTTTTCAGTGTTTGAGAGTGACTTCCATGTAGTAAAAAGCGGACACCAAAAAAAAGTGTGTAGTGTGTAGTGCACGGATGTTAAACTGTCAGTATAGAATGTGAGCAGATTGATTTTAAATGTGAAACAGTGTAATAGTTGAATGTGTACTTGAGTGTAACGAATATATGTGTGTGTAAAGGTGTATGAATGTGTTTGAGTAGAAATGGATGTTTGTGAAAGGAGAATGTGTGGTACATGCACCATGTTCGGCCTCACATAGACTTTTTATTGTCAATACAGACCATGGGCCTTGCTCTGTCTCTTTGTTCCCCTGAAATAACCAAAAACTGTTTGAATGTCTGCTGCATGCTGTTGCTGCCGGCTGGTTTACTGATTGTTGTTTCTGAATGTTTCAGCGGTGGTCAGTGCCATCCCGGTGCCAGCTTTGGACTCTTCACAGTATCCTGGTATCCTGCCTTCACCCTCCTGCGGATTCACTCACAACAAGTTCAGCCTGAGACCGATGCCTTTCCCCAGCCTAACTGTGGACAGAGGATACACACCAGGTACTGCAATACATGAACAAAACATGAACATGTCACCAGTGCAGGAAGCAGACATTATTTCAAGTGTGAAAAATGAGAGACTTTACTACATATAACAACTGACATTTCAGCAGTCACTGGTTAGTATGGAGATGTTATTATAAGCTGCTAACCTATGTGACAGGGCTTAGTAAATGGTCAGTTACATTTCTAATGTCACTAAGTCTGACCATAACTTCTGCTAGAGGCAGTGGGAACACGTAACACAGAAGGTTATTATTAATGTGTCACTATAACAGTGGTGTTATTGCTGTAAGCACTGCAGCTTGTAATAGATACAATATATAAATAATAGTTACATAATAATAATAATAAAGTCAACCTTTAATACATACAACAGGGCTTTTACTGCAGCATCTTAATCTTTCCAGCTCTGCCTCTCCTCCTCCCCTCCGCCCCCTCCCTGTCGTATTTAAACCCCATTTTGCTGCAGAGCTAAATGCTAAACGACGTGGTGGGGAGCAATAATTCAGTAATTGGCTAATTCTTTAACAACAGCAGAGAGACGGGGAGAAGCTTCAGAGTCATTGAATTAGCCGACACACTGGGAGGCCTGATCACTGCTGGCAGAACACACACTTACAATGAGCTAACGGAGGGGGGGAGGGGGGATGAGCCAGATACACAGAAGCATTTAATGAGGGACATAACGCAAACTTTGATTCGAATAAACGGTGAGATACTGAGCTCCACTGATGGTAAAGCGACAGATACAAGACTGTGTCTATAATGAGTCAACTACACGTCCCAGACAGCATCTCTCAAAGGAGCGTCCAGTCAGGGAGATCCACACTCAGCTGCCATGTGGCTGGTGATGGGATGAAAACTTTCTACACAGGCTGTTCTCACCAGATCGCTCATCACAGGTTCCTCCCACAACCAGGCCCCCTTCAAAGTGGTGCGAACAGGAGCCCACCCAGGGGCCTCTACCTCTATATTCCAGTGATTCCACCTCTAAGCCTCTGAAGTGGCATTATACGTTCAAATAAATTCAACAGTAATATTGTACTCAGATGGGAGACTGCTTTTGGCAACAAAATATTGTAGTGTCAGGCTGCTTTATAAAGTGTGTGTTCATAATATGATGGTTGATTTTTGTGCTGGGTTGGAGTTTTAACCATCAGTGAGGAAGCTGTTATATTTCTTCACACTGGATGTAGTTTGCTGCTATGCTTCTGTCTTTAATGGCATTTATGGGTCAAGATTTCACAGCTTTGCTTCCAGTGTCTCATTACATGCTTCAGTTTTCATCACACATTTTCATTACACATTTGTAAGACTATTATATGGCTTGAAATGATGGTAAAGCTGTTAACTATGGCAGAAAGTGAAATGAATTGACTGAGGGCATTTCAGATACATCTAAATTGAAATATACATTTTGAAACATGGTTGATATTTAAGGGTGAGGCGGCCATACCTGCAACAGACCCTTTAATAACTCCTTTTTCCAAAAAGTGTTCTTTGGATGAAACAGGTTGTTAATGGAACCCTTGAACATTTCTTCAAGAATTGTTTCAGCCCTTTAGGAAGAACTTTTTTGAAACCCTTGTTTCAAAGTGTGCATTTAGCCACTGTAAGTCACCAGCAGACTTCTCTTAGAAAACACATCTTTCCTCATTTACAACCACTCAGAGTAACAGAAAAAATAACTAAGGTGTTATTTGCAGCCCTCCATCACTACAGGGGTGGAGATGGGGTTGGTTGTCGGATGGGTGTGAAGAGGAGATGTGGAGTGAAAGTTTATCATTTCAGGGCTGATGGAAAAAGAAGAGAACATGTCCTCCCTTCTTCTGTACCCTCTCCTCTGTTTATTACACCGTCTGCTTGGTGTCATCTTATTCTTCTATAGTTTCTGGGATCCTTCATAATAATCACCATCATCCTGCTCTCTGATCACTGGATCACAGCAGCAGGAGAAAAATGGCAGATTACTTTATGTTATATTTTGTTGAGTTGTTTTTTTGTATCACCTCATCATTTTCATTTTGTTTTGCACTTCATTCATCCTGATATTACACACATGTTGCAGCTGGAATATGGTGGTGTTTGTAGTCAGTAGTTAGAGATGTTTCCATCATGTCTGCATCAGTTTAAGTCATCATGCAGGTTTTGTAAGGGCAGCTACAGGTGTTTCTTACAAAGATCAAAGAACTGTGCCAATGTAAGATGCATCTCTGTAAAGGATTGTAATGTGAATATATAATATACAAAATCTCAGGGACTTTTTATGGTCTTTAAAATGTTTCATCCACATTTTCCCGATGAAATAAAGACAGAATATTCTCCTGATAAAGTTGTGTCATTTTGCTGCCAAATATTCTGTGTCTGAGTTATCATTCCTCTGTCCTTCTCTTTCTTAGACTTTTTAAATGGTTCACAGTTTCTTCCTCATCTCTATACCAAATAACTAAAAGCCCCTTTACCTTCTCCTCATAACAAAGTCTCCTTTCTCATGCCTGACTTACACTGCTTACCAGCCCGAGGTTGAGATAATGATGTCTGCCTGCTGTCTTCTCTCAGCATGACAAAACAGGCTCATTCTCACATAACAGGCACCCCGTTAACTTCAGGCAAGCACATCTATTTCACACGACACTCTTTGCATAAGATTCAGCTCTTTGAAACAATAAAATACTAGTACCTCTGCATTAACTATCCAACATGCAGTCATAGAAGTGAGATCACGACATATATTTCCCAACAAGCTTCTCCCCCATCTCCCCATCATCTACTTTCATCTCTCAGTGTTTCTACTTGTTTCATCCTCTTGTCTCAGCTGGTTAATGAACACAGTGACTCTACATGTAATTACTGGCTGTCTTCTCTCTCCCATGTTCGCTCTGATCCAACTAGCTGTACATGAGATGTTTCATCTCTCATGTCACATCAGAAACATGTCTCTGCACACAGTCAGAGGATGTTTTTTTTTTCTGTTCTGCAGCGAGAAGCTCTTCTTCTTCCTCCACTTTTTGTCACACGTGTCTCTGATAAGATCAAATTGCATTTCTCTCAACGTAAAGATTTTCAGCAAGCACAGAAATATCTTGGAGAAACCCCCCTTTAGTCCCTTAGTGTGTACATGAAAATACGGAAAAACAAAGAAACAAAACAAGACCGTAGACGATCATGGCTTTTGTATGAATGTGTGTGTGTCTCTGCCAGATCTCAGTGTTGGGGTTTAAGCACATTTTGAAGGATCATCATGAAACACAGAGTAGAAGGTCCATGCAGACTCTATTTTTACATTCCAGGCAGAAACACAGTCTTAGTCCAGCAGCCTTCACGCAGCAGCAGCAGTAATTTACACAGTGTGCCACATTTTATTAGCGTATTACTGCCTACATCAAAGAAGAAACTGTCTATGAAAACACACTGAGGCTTTTTGTTGCAGTATTCAGTCATTCAAAGTTCTGTTGTTTGTTTTTCTCATGTATTCAGTGTTTTCTGTCTTTTCTCCAAATGAGAGTTCACTCTTCTCAAATAACACTGTGACTCAAAATAATTGGATGTTCTGTCTTCTCTCCTTTCCTCTCTTCTTCCCCATTCTTTGCTTCCTGCCATCCCCAAATCTGTGATAAACATCTCTCTCCTCTCATTACCTCTGTCCCTGCCCCCTTCATCCCATCTCCTTTCCCTTAGCGATGCCTTCAGACACCTCCACCAATCCTCTCCTTCAGCAGCAGCCTCCACCCCAGCAGGCTCCTCCCCTCCTCCCCGGTTCCACCGCTCCATCCGGAGAGCATGTTCCCGGGGTTTGTCCAGTCCCAGGAGCCCCTGCTGCTGTTGCCACAGCTGCAGCTGAAGAAGCCCAGGCTGGGGCCGGGCGGACTATCCCAACAGCCTGTGTGCGACCCACCCACCCGCTACGAAGTTTCACCAACCCACTACTGCCACCTCCCATGGGGACCATTGACCCAAAGGTGTACACCTCCATGATGCCACAGTCCAGTGAGTGCAGTGATTGTTTCATAAATGAAGACACACACACACGTGAAGTGCAGTGAAAAAGTGTCTTTGTTCTAACTGTGCAGTGCATTTAGCATCCTCCCATATGTCCGTGCCTAAATTGTGACATTGCATGACAAACCACACATATATTTCCACATGATGTACACACATATACACATACAGTATTTGGCATAAACATGTGCAAACATGTGTAACATGATCTGAAACAAGTTGATGTGACATGACATTACTGTAACACACACTGTAACGTTTATAACGTCACATTTGTTGTTTGTCTTGCTGCTGAATGTATCTTGATATTGTGTTATTTTTATGAAGACAGTGGACAGAGGCAGCCAGGTCTAACCTTTGTTACAGCAACAGCAGAGAATTTGCTGATCCTGCAGAGAGTCAGAGCGGTTCAGGTGGATCATGCAGCTCAGGGTTAGACCTGGACCTGGGGCTGCTGTAGCCTCTAACTGAAGGTCCTTCTCAAGAGCTGCTGTCCCCTCTCCTGTGTGAGGTTTGGGAACATGTTACCTAATGTTATGTGTATAAATAGTACTACAAAGTTACATTTGCTTTGCAGTATTATGTCATATTACAGTTCTTAATCTTACTTGGCCACAATCAGATTACATCATTGCTATGCATCCTTAAAAGGTGCCGGCTTTCTAAGAAAAGTAACAAATGTTGAAAATAAGTGTCTTTTTTTCACTGGCTTCCATAACAAAAGCATGTGTTAACCAGATCTTAACAAGGGGCGGTGGAGAAACACCACCACTTTTGTCCACAGGGACCAAACACTGCACAAAACAAAAACGACATTCATGTTTAGTTCATTGTAATGATTGAACTGAATGTTGCACTCTTTCCATTTTCTACATGAATGTATTGTGCACTACCCTTATATTTAATCATTTGGTGTTACATTCCTGCCAAGACATGTAATTATTATGAACAAGTTTCACTAAAACCTCCCCCCACATAGACAACGTGTCGCGTCCTGGACTGGACTATTTTTCACTGAGTTCTTATTCCATGAAATTGATATTATACCAGCCTGCCTTCCTCACTCCTCTGTAAGAACAAGTGAGATATTTCTCACTTGTTAACAAAAACAATATTTGTTAAAAAAAAAAAATCCCCATCTGGTTTCCCTCTCTAGCTGCTCCTGACGCTCCTGAAGCTTGATGATTGTTTTGTCAGATTCCAGTGACTCTTTGTTTAAACTCGCTCTCTGCTGAGTGGCTACGCTTAGTTTGATGTTTTATTCAGGGAAGCTAAATGTGTTAGCCTCAGGCTGCTACAGAGAGAGAGAGAGAGAGAGAGTGTGTGTGTGTGTGTGTGTGTGTATGCATGCATGTGCGTGTGTGTTTGTAGAAAGACATACTGTAACTGGCCTTGACATTAGCCAGAGGGTTGAATCTGATCTAGACTGACCTCCGTCTGTCTTCTCTCTTTTTGTTACCGGTCTGTCTCACCACATGTTCACCTGTCTCTCTCTCTCTCTCTCTCCCCCTGCTCTCTTTTAAGGAGACAAAAGATCTCTCCCCCATGAAAATTAGACCCCCTTCAGTTGTCTTTTGAGTTTTTTAGCCTTACTAGTAAGCTTTAGCTGTGCAGTCTGTACACCAGTACAGACTTAATAATAATCCCTCTGTTTCATTAGGTCTGACCCAGTAGAAGTGTGTGGTGGTGTTCTGGGCATCAACCTTTGATCAGTGGTGTTAACCCCACAGCCAGTAAAGGATGTAGTGATGGGACTCTACAAAACAATGGCAACCAGCTGAACACTAGATGCACTTGTACCTTTGAGTGCTGTATGGAGCACTTGACAAATCCTATATTTGTGCCTTTAATTTTAAAATACTAATACCACATTATGAAAATGCTCAGTAAAATGTGTGCATGATGTTTACTACCTCATGATATATTTAGAAAAATATAGCTAAAATATTGATTTGATGTCATACTATTCTGTAGTCTCCCATTAGATTTTGATTCCTCATGCATTAATGACTAAATTCTAATCTAATCTCTGTTATACTTCAACAGCTTTCCAGCACACTGTCACTTTCACTTGATTATGGAAAGACATGACCCAACATCTGAATAGAGACATGTCCTGTTGAAGCTACAGTCCAAATGAGTTTTATATTCACTCAGTTTTTTTTATGATTATCGTGTATAAATACCCACATACAGTGAGTTAGTAAAGTGTTCCACCATGAACGGGATTCCAGCTCATTCCTTCTTTGTCTTTCTGTTTTTGCCTTCCCCTTTATATTTCTCTCTTACGGTCTGTTTTTTGTTGTTGTTGTTGTTTTTTTTTTTATATTTCCGTCTCATTCCTCTGCAGCTCATCCTGTCATTCTCTCTGATCGCCTGCAGCACTGTGAACAGAAACAAAACACTCGCCTACAGTACATATGATCCCTGGATAGTTTGTGTACATGTAGGTGTATTTATTGTGTATTCCTGTTTCTGAAGGTGTGTATCCCCTTTGTGTGTGTGTCTGTGTGTGTGTGTGTGTGTGTGTGTGTGTGTGTGTGTGTGTGTGTGTGTGTGTGTGTGTGGGTGGGTGTATATAGTTCCATTATGGTTCTGTTTACACGCCCAGGTGGCCTCAGATTAACATTGATTTTCTGCTCCTGGAAACCTTTTGCTCAGAAATAGCGAGCCCGCGGCGATGCTTGGCTCGACCCCCCACTCACCCTGTGACCCACCCACCCCCTTTGCCCAACACAGAGCCTCAGAGCTAGGCAGTGCTACCTCCATCAGCTTCCCTCCATCCCCCTATCAAGGAAGGAAAAACAGCCTTGTGAGCGATGGTGTTTGATGTTCCCTGTTTTGTCTTGTTGGTGTGTTTAGCAGGGCCTGAATGACCCTCTTGGTTAGAAGAATGAGATGTTTTCATGATTTAATTGGATTGTTGTGCTGAGAAAGAGATGGAGGTAGAAAGAGAGCGAGACCTGAGCAGACTAAAAACCCATACTCGACTTGGTTAGAGATAGGAGGCTGCATCAGGAACAGTTTAACCTAACACAGGTTCAACTACAGCCTGAACATTTGATTTCATATTGTAGCTCTGGAGAAAACTTTTCAAAGTATTTCAAGTCTTTTGTTTAGATGCAAACTATGTTTTAGGTCTCTAAAAGTGTATCTTTTGAACCTTCTAAGGTGAAGATTTTCAGAAACTCTGTTTTTTGGAAAACAGTGTGAAGTGAGAAATGAGGACACCTCATCTCAATTCCCACTTTCCCATTTCTTCGTGTAATGAGCACAGCAACAACAACGATGGCAGACTACTGGTTAGTTTACACTTGGTTAACTGCTAGGTGTAATAACAAGTGACAAGTTAGGTTTAATTGACAGTTTAGGTTAATTAATAAAATAACTATGAATGAATAAATAAATAGCTGTTGTTTTTACATTTCTACTGCCCAAGAAAAAGGAGCTCACCATGCATGCTCAGAATATTCTTCTCTGGCACTGCATGTATTGTAGACATGGACTTTATCTGGCATGCTGGTTAAAGGGTTTGAAACTGCATTCTAGCGTTGACAGAAATATTTGGTAAAATTTTCTTCAAATACAGAGATGCTGTGAGTTAAAGCAAATATAGAAACAGTTTTGCAATGTTGCTGATACAGCATCTCTGAATTTTGCAGAGCTTTTGTTTTTGTAATGTTTTGGTGTCTTAGTGTTTTCTTAAATTGCAGTGCATTTAGCTACCAGGCCCATTGTATATTTAAGCTCTAATAACAGCGTTACAGGAAAGTTTATAGTTCAGTTTACAGCTCATGTTTTGTCCACAGTTAACATGGCGTACATATACAAGCGTATCCTTGACCTGACCAGGTAGGACGAAGCAGCTATGATCAACAACTTCATTTTTAAAACTTGAGCTGGGGCCAAGAGGTTTATTTTATTTCAATTTTTAAACTAACACCTTTTCTTTTTAAACTGAGCTTCCTGTGCCCATCTGCAGAGTGAAGTATGATGGGGGGCAGTTACTCACCTAAATTGGCCTGAATGTGCAGTTTAAAGCTGGAAGCTGTAATGGGATTGTCTGACTCAATGTCTGATACTGAGAAAAGACATTTCAGCCACAGCTTGAGGCAGACACAGAGCCAGCTGTGATGGATGCTTTCAAAGTGTATGCCTTCATCTCCCCTCTGAGGACACACATTATTACCAATGAAAAGCTTTAAGATCTTTTATAATGGTTATCTGTAGCTTTTGGACAACCACCTAGGACAGGGGCAGACATTTTTTTATACTTTTCAAAGTGCACACTGGGTTCTCTTATTTTCTAATGTGCATTACATTTAACCACACAAAACTCAACCAGTTTCTTTATATCACTGTTTCTCATTTCTTCTGGGAAAATGGGTGTCATTTAAAATATATGGGAAAAAGAAAGATTGTTTCAAAAAAGATTTGGGAAAATACTGAGAGCTACTTCCCAAAAGTTCACTAAACTTGTCCTCCAGACGAGTGAATGTGCTACTCATTGGTGTGGCAGACAGGTGCACAGACAGGTAGACATCAAACAGACAGACAGACAGACAGACAGAAAATAAAAACAAGATAAAACTCAAAGGCAAAGAAACACCAGACTCCTTTGTGAAGCGGAGATGTTGGCTCTGCCCCTCTTGAGACAAGATGTCTCCTCAAAGACACTTTTCATCTTTAACTGTATTTACTTCAAACCGTCCTGAGGATCAATAACCCTGCCCCCTCCTTCCTCACCTCCTATCGTTGTAAATCTCTCCATCTTTGCCTTCGACCTAGAAACAGAGACAGACACTGCTGATGTGACCCCCGACGGGCGTTTCACACCTCCACTTCAGCTCGTCTGGTAAATATATCCACCTTTCTGAGCAGACGAGCCTCCCCCACACCCCTCTCCCTCTCTGACAAACCCCTCGAGGTGAGCCAGTTACCGTGAAACTCTCTTTTATGGCTTTCTCCACTGTGGATGTGTAACCTTTGCTGCAGCTCATTGTATTTTTCCACAAAATGTTTTTTTTCTGGAGCTCAGTTCAGTTTGGATTTGGTCTGTCAGCGTGCTGAGAAGTCATACCAACACATTTGGTTGTGCTTCATTTTTAAATGAAGCTGGCAGGGATTTCTACACCACATTTGCAGATACTCAGAGCCACACAAGGTCAGTGTTAGTGTAAAAGGGTTAGAACCTGGACTCAAACATACATACTCACAGTCACATAATGATCACATAATGATCCACACATCGGAGGTTTTGGATAGATGGGAACTAGACATTTAGGTCCATGTTAGACAAGGAGTTATAGATAGATATAGACAAATTGGATAGATGTTCTTGGTTACTTTCTGTTCTGTACTTGGCTAAGATAGCAATAGACAAGCTAGTACAGGTGTAAACAAGGTCCTCTTGGGCACTGATTACCTCCATTACCCAGTCAGCCAGGCTACAAAAAATGGCCTGGATAGAGGCAACTGTTTTAAAATGAAAGTAACTTAAGTCTGTTTAAAGAGTCATTAGGTGTCACTAGATTACACCATGTGCTAATTTCCATGTCCATCCTGGATGGATTTACATTTATGCAACAGTATAACACTGAAAGTCAAAGAATGTCGTACTAAGCTTAACTCAGTGGAGCCAGCATTAACATTAGCTGTCATTGTCATTATAGAGCTGTAGATGTAAATCTGCCTCTGATTTGAAAATCTTTTACCAAGGCACTTATACTGACTGTGTAACTAAAAGGCATCAGAAACTGGAACAAAAGTGTTGCTCTAAGCTTCAGGCCTAAGGTGGACTTTTTTCATGCTGTTTACAGCAAGTGGAGAGTATGATTCAACAGTTTGAAAGAAATCTTTATTCTCAGCATGAGAACATGAAGTAGACAGTTTGAAGTAGAGTGTTTGTTATTAATAAAAGGAATAAGTGAAATGAGAAAGCTCCTCTCTGCATCATCATTAGTTTTAGAAGGACTCCTGATCTAAACTAAGAAACTTATTTGACCTTTTGAAGGACAGAACTTCCAGATAGGAATTCATCTCATCTGCGCTGGCCACCATTTTTCATAGCAAATTTCTCTCACCATTTTGCTGGCTCGGTCTTTCATATGAGTCCTGATTGGTCAGTTTTTTTATTCAGAGGGTCCAGACATGGATTATTGCATGTAAAAAATCCTCCAACTAAACACTCCAGAATTCTAAGACACTCGCAAACTCGCACCATGCAAGATGGATTTGGCCATTTTGACTATGCATAAGTACTTGCTATTTTGCATTTAGCATGCAGATAAGGGAAGCTGTCTACATTAGCACAGTCACAGTTAAAGGCAGTTGTTCAAATGCCTAGACAAATACACCTTGCTTTTTTCACTTTTTAAACCACAAGACACAACTAGTGTTCAGCTATAAAAAACACTAAGAGGTCTTGTCCTTTTCCAGTTTGGAAGTCACTGATGTTAAAGGAAGTGTTAATCTGGCTGTTTGATGTTCTTTGGTGTAATCCAGTGCTATCGAGGCCGTTCCAGGTGTTTTGTTTTACAGGGAGGAGAATGGATGTTTATTGATCAGGAAGTGAAGGAGTGCAGTGCAGGGAAAGAAAAAGGGAATTGTGGGGAGAAGAAGCCTGAGGATGTGTTCAGACATTACAAGGCTGTTCAGGGAATCAGGGGGAGATAAAAAAAAGCAGACATCCCTCTTTTGTCTCCTATTCTTCCTCTTCCATGTTGTTTTTCTTTCACTCTCCACGCTTTGTAAAGTCGTGCCTCTCTGCCGTACTGACTGGAACTTGTATCATCGAGACAAAGCAGTTGAACGTATTTATTGATTTATTTTCTTGTACATTCATTTGATCATTCTGTTGTTTGGGACGTTTGTTCTCCTTTGTGTCTGGTCAGTTTGTTTCCTTGTTGGTTTGCTTATTTGTCGATTTTCTCATTTGTGTTTTTCTGCTAGTTACATTCATGGAATGACCAGATGATAGAGGAGATGAACCGATGCTGGATGATCATTGTGAACTGTGATGGATGGATGGTCAGACAGATGACTGGATGGCTCAGGCCTCAGATCTGTTTCCTGTTCAGTGCTTCACCGAGCTGCATGTCAACTCGTCTTATAGATAAAGCAGCCATGTACTATCAGATCAAACTGCCTCTGTCAGCGCTCGGCTCTGTGGAAACTGGAAATTCTTTGTCTAAGATTGTTCATAGACAATGACCGAGAGACATGATGCTCCAAGAATAAGTAGTCTCACTTTATAGGCAGGTGACATTTCTATAGAAAAAGCTGCCGTAGTTTCCCCTGGAAATGAAGAGAGTGACCAAAGACTAATCACTGGTTACACTTACCAGTCAGTGAAAATACAGATGAAATTTAACTTCCATAAAACCAGAATAATTTGTGTGAACACCAAAAAACTAAAACAAAGCACAATATACAGTGATGAACAGCCACGTCTTGTTTTATCTAAGGTACGTAATGTTTTGAAACCTGAACTCTTGCTGTCTTTCGCAGGTGCGAGCCTTCCAAAGCCGCAGGTGAAGACAGCCTCTCTGGGTCAGGCTGGTAAGGCTCGCTCCCCTCTGCTGCCCGTCTCAGTCCCTACAGCACCAGACTTACCGGAGGAGGGAGGAACAAAACCCTCCGAGGACTCAGCTGCCAACGTAAGTCTGCATGGGGGGAGTGAAGGAGTGTTGATGTAGTTGTACAGCCCAGATACACCACTGAGCTGAAGAGTGCACATGTCAAACATACACACTGCTGGATACGGATACTTATTTGTCTTCATGTAAATCTCAATATGTGGGGATTTCTAAACTGTCTAAAAATATTTTTGAAAATGTTTCAAATGCTATGAATGCCTGAAGTTCATGTTCAAGTTTAATTTATTAATGTAATCAGTAAATTCTAACAGAAACTGTCTCACTTGTTCTGATTCCCCTTGAAGAAAAGCACCACTAGCTGTTAGATCTAATTGGTTTATCAGCTGTCTGAGCGACTGACTGCAGACCAGTTACAGAGGTTTTCTATGATTCATACAATGTCTAAATATTCTGCTGAAAGCAGCTTATGATTCATCTGCAGTTTATTCAGTATAATATCACACTTTTCCTAAAAATAGTCACAGATATAAATGTAGAGAAACTACACAGCACGAGGGCAGAGATAGATACACAACTGTAGCCTCACAGTGGTGAACTTATTTTACTTTTCACTGCTGTACTGACAGCAGTGAACTCAATGGAGTGAAAAGCATACACATTTTGTGTACTGAACATATTTACACATAAGTACTACATGCACTATACTGTAAAACAGCATATGTTGTTTACTTGTTGGTACTGACTGATAGAAACACATGATAACAACTGATACAGTCTCCAGAAAAGACATATTGGTATCTCCACAGTGCTGTAGCATAGTACTAACATGGAGGAGCAGTATGAAATGGAGATGTTGATAGTTGATGATAGTTCCTATCTGACGTCTAGGCTCAGACCCCGTGAGTCCCCATGAGAAACACCGAGCTTAGCACAGCAGGGAGATTGGGGGCCAATGATAACAACGTTCCCCCTGGGGAAATGTTGACTCAGATCCTACTGTTGTGTGCTGGTGGAGGCATCAGCAGAACGTGTACGAACACCAGCAGCAGCAAGTGACAGCTGAGCTTTCAGGTGAGCAGTGTGGCAGCACAGCTTACGCACACAGCCATATGAAATGGGTGTGTTTGATAGAAGTTGCAGTTAGAAGAGTACTTTTGTGGCTGCATCACTGGCAACAAAAGCTGGAGACGCTGCAGTCATCACCATCATTGAGATTGCTGCTAAAGTAATTCAAGGAAATTGGACAATTTTCAGAATTCTCTAAAAGCCTTGAGATAGAGACAATCCTAGTTTCTCTCTTTGAGAGGTTATTTGTTGTTATATTCATATGTCTGTGTGTGCGTGTGTGTGTGTGTGTGTGTGTGTGTGTGTGTGTGTGTGTTTACTACAACTGTCCCATGTAAATTGTGGATCTCCCAAGTAAACAGTAACTGCAGCTATCAGATGTATACACTTGCAAAATGACATTGTCACATGACAGTATTATACTGAATGTATCAAGCCAACAGAAAACAGAGAGACTTCCAGCAAAAATGTGATCCTATATAGTTAGAACAGAGGACATTTGAAATGAAAACCTGTATTGTATAAAATCTGTATTAAATGAAGGCCTGGCTCTCTACCATTTGAGAATTCATGATACATGCAGTATCTGTCGGTCTGGACCCCCCAAAGCAGTCACAATATTTATCATAGTGGTAACAAGACAATTAAAAGGATAGGAGGGAGTTTACAGCATATTTACCAATCTAAAATTAATGTGTGTATGAAGAACAGTGACAGTGCTGTCAACTGAACAAAGTGTTTGATTCTGTGTCTAAATGACATCGAGCATGTCTTTGGTGTTTCTGTGCTGAAATGTTCTGATTTCAGCAGGGTCACTTTGTTGCTCTGCTCTGAACTGAAATGAAGGACACAGCTGGAGCTGCACCGACTACTTTGGAGCTCTTTGTTGTAGGTGATAGATTTAAAAATAGGAGTCATAGTGAACATGACATATTCAGAGACAGATACAGACTCAGAAAATACAAAAAAGAGAGAAAAGCAGGTGGAGGGAGGAGGATGGTATCCACACACACACACACACACACACACACCTGCTCAGCTTTGTCACTACACCTGTTTCCTTCCCTTCAGTGTGCTGGTGGCCTTTCAGCTCTGGAATAAATGAGAGTTCATTAGTGACTGAGACTGAGGACAGGAAGACAGGATGAAGAGAAAGGACAAGAAGAGGATAGGTAAAGGGGGGGGGGGGGGTAGAGGAAGAAGAGAGAAGAGTGTAGATGTGGTTTAAAGCACAAGAGGAGAAGGAAATGGAAGAAGAAGAGGAAGGACAGGAGGTGTTGAGGGAGCAATAAGGTCAGGAAAAAGAGGGAGGGGATGGTGTAGAACTACGGGGGGAGTACACGAGAAGAAGGAGGTGGAAGAGGAGGAGGAGGAGAAAGGATGATAAAGGAAGGAGAGGGTGTACTAGAAAGGACATGACTGAGGTGAGACAAAGATGAGTCAGGAGGAAGGAAGAGGGGGGTGAGGAGAATAAGAAAGAAAGAAAGAAAGAAAGAAAGAAAGAAAGAAAGAAAGAAAGAAAGAAAGAAAGAAAGAAAGAGCGAGTGAGGAGGTGTGCAGACTGTAGAAACAGAAAAGGAGGAGGAGAGAGAAGATGAGGGAGGAGAATTGGTAGATGGAGGAATTAAAATGGAGAGGAAGAAGTGTGGATGGGAGGCTAAATGGAGAGATTGATTGAGAGCAGGAGAGGAGAGAAAGAGAGAAAGGAGGGGGAGACAGGATGACAGGCGGAGATGAACGACAGAAGATCTTGTGGGGACACTGGACGATGGGACTTGTTAAATATTCATATGAGACTCAATGACAACTGGACAGGAGGGGGCATTGCCACGGCAACAAGAGGAGAGGAGACGACACAGGAGGAGAGGAAAAATGTAAGGAAGGAAGGAGTAGTGGAATAGAAGGTGTCACCGTAGCAACAGACGTAGGGAGAGTGGGATGCTTTAGGAGGAGGAAGTGAAGCAGAGGAGAAGAGGAAGGGATATGGAAGGAAGGCAGGAGGAGATGGTAGGCATGACAACGAGAGGACAGGGATGCTTTAGGTGGGCCAGAGGAGGCAAGGGCAGGAGACAAAAAGGAGAGTAGAAGATGTGAGGGTAGAGGGTAGGACAGGAAGGATAGAGACAGAAGACGAGAGGATTGGAGACCAGATAAGTGGGAGAAATGAGCTCTACAGCTGATAAGGAGGAGTGGAGAAAATGAGATGGAAGGATAGAAGAGAGGGGAGAGAGAGAGTGGTGTTAAAGGTCAGAAGGGCTTTCTCTTCATCTCCTGTTCTATCTCTGTAATTGATCTAGTCTTTTCCCATCAGCCACCCCCCCCCCCCCCCACCCCCCACCCCCTTGTGAGTGAGTGAATAATGTAAGTACAGCTCAGTGGTTCTTTCAACCTGAGATGTATTTAAAGAAGCACAGTGGGAGAAGATGATTATGGATTACATTTCAGAATTCCCTACCATGTTTGTGACGCTAGTGAAGGCACCACACTTGGTTGGAGTATTTAGAGCAGCAAGATGGTGTATGTGGGACTGAGTCCAACTAAACAACTGCATCGGATGTTTGTGGTAATGCAGGAAGATGTCACCCAGTGCCACAGTACGGCTCATCGATGGGTGTTTGATAGTTTTTGGACAACAGTGGAGCTGTGGCCCAGAGGAAGATTTGTCAGTCTGTGATACACACACTGTACTTAGTAGTAGATAGAGTTTTGGTTTTTGATGAAAGAAAGAACAATACAGAACCACAAGGTTTATATTTCAGTACTGCCACTTTTTCTCAAGTCTGTAGACCTCTGAACACCTGAAGCACCTGTTTCATGCTCTGTATTGTTTTGCTGTGTATTTGAAGGGACGGCCCTCTAAATTCTTACCTCTCTGGGTCTCCTTTGTGAATGTGTGTGCTCCTGGCCTGGTCTGATCCAGCAGGTCAGACACCCATGTAAAATGCATAAGCTAACCCCAAACACCACCGACATCTTCAAACTCTTTGTTCTTCACTCACTTTCTTTCTGTCCGTGACTTTTGAAGTTTGGACTCTCTGACAGTGATATGTTAGTCTTCTCTGCGGGGCACTTTGGAAATATCCTGATGCTCCGTCAGGTTTAGGTTTCACCAGAGGTTTTTAAATTCATTACTAGATTATATGTAATGTCCTTCGTAAGTGTTTGTTGACTTCTTGCTAGTTTTGAGTAGAAATGTCTAGATAATAAAACCACTGCTTAGAAACAAGTGTAGCATCTTTCAATCAGAAGCAACCAGCTATTAAACAGAAACAGCATCACGAGCTTTAACAGTTCTTTGTGATTCTCCATAAATTACATATTGCATTGTTTTATTAAGATCTGCTTACATTGAGAAATGCACTTTTAAAAGGAGTGGAAAATATATAACTATGCTAACAGGCACTCATATAGCCTGAAATGATTGTTGTGTTATTCTGTGTTGTGCAGTTAGTGTGTGTAAATATTTAACAACAACTAAAGTAACACATCTCGTTATTATCAGGTTAATCGATACAGAGCTGGTGCAGAGAGTAAATTCAGAACCGGGTTTCCCTACTAACAAGTTGTTCTGTATTTTGTATTATTCCATTCAGCAGAAAGCCTGTTGGGCAGCTCCTGTATGTGTGTATGTATGTCTGAGTCCAACTTTCTCTCACGTGATCTCTCAGCTGTAGGACAGATTTAACTGTTTCACTTTTTGCTGTTTCAGCGCCAAAAAAAGTCTTTACAGTATGTGAGCTGAAACCTTGAGTCAGGTAAACACTTAAGATTTGTTTGTGCGAGTGTGAAACAGAGTTTACATGTGCTCCGCTCGCGCCACTGTGCTGGGATGAATCACTGACGGATTATAGAGGAGCGTGAATCCAGGTCAGCAGGCCGGCACAGATAACAGGATATCAGAGAGAAACATGAAGCATCGATGAGCGCTTTATCCCACGATGAAGCGTTTACTGACTCAGTTAGACTCTGCTGTTACGGGTCAACAAATGAGATCAGGAGGTCACTGGGTGTTTGTGGGGCTTTAGTACACTGTTATGATTTTTATAAAAGCCCTTTTGTCAGTGGAAAGTGGAAAATACTCGGCAGTGTGGGGCTTCTAGATGAGCTTTTACGGCCTCATTCAGAATGAGAGTAGAAGGTCAAACAGTCAGACTCTGTGTGTGTTACACAGATAAAGGAAAGTGTACAGGTGCCATTTGTCCTTTGACTTCTTATAATGTGAATCCATCTACATCTACAATCTACACATACAGTCATTTATGTCTGAAGATAGGTTTATGTCACCTTTGTGAAATGCCACTCTGGAGAGTTTAAAACTAAATACCCAGAATGGCAGAGAAAAGACATTTTCAAATACAAATGTGCTTGTTTTCTCATTAGCATCTAAATTAGCATGCTAACATGTGCATACATTTATTAGCATTAAACAGCTTCTATAGCTTTGCCTGATGGGAAAGTCATTAGTTTTGTGGGTATTTGGTCATAAACCAAAGAGATATTTGTTGATCAAAATGGTGGATTGTATTCATTAAGGCCATGTCTATGAAAGGTAATATGAGGAATAAAACTATATAAAATAGAGGATAATGTATAAAAGAGAGCATTCAAATAATAACAGAAAATATTGTGAAATGACCACCTTATTGTCTGTTGGTGGATTCTGTGCATTAAGCGCTTACTGCATTCTGCTGTAATTTGGCCCCACTGATGTTTTAAATGGAGGCAATATAAAAAAAATCTATATATGACTGGAGGGGGAGTTAAGTTTTCCTGAGGCAGAAAGCGGTCGAAAGCTGATCCGACATGACTGTCCGGTAAGGTTAAAAGCTTTAACTGGACTAGACTGATAACTGATTTTCAAATCTGGATCAGCGACCTCAGGCCTCTCAGGAGAGAGGAATAAACTTTGTCTGCTTCATTTCAAAACAAAAGGATCCTGTGGGAGAACTAATACTTCTTTCTTTCTTTCTGTCTTTATCATCTGCCTTTTGACAGGTCTGCCCTTCACATGCCACAGATGCTATATTATACATTGTTATATTTTATGTTGTACTATATTGTATATATAATACATACATAGGAGCTGGAAAACCAATTCACGAAAATGGAATCTCTTTTTATTTTGCTACTGCAACACGATCAGGATGGAATCTGAAGTCGCTGAGGTGTGTGTGTGTGTGTGTGTGTGTGTGTGTGTGTGTGCGTGTGTGTGTGTGTGTACATATATATGTATATATATATATATACATATCTATGTATAGATAGATAGATAGATAGATAGATAGATAGATAGATAGATAGATAGATAGATAGATAGATAGATGTATTTAGATTTATGTAGCACCTTTAAAGAGCAGTTGTTATAAAGTGCCTCACAATTATAGGTAACAGACGGAACAGTAGACATTTAATGTTGACATCTAGCTAATATCACAAAACAAAAGTTAAACAAGAACAAACTAAAGAAAAGCAAGTCTAAACAAAGGTATCTTGAACTGTTTTTAACAGCGCCCACAGTGTCCACAGATCTTAGTGGGAGCAATGGGAGAGAGTTCAGTGTCGGAACTGCAGCCTCAAAAGCAAAGCACATTTGGCCTAGAACAAGGAACAACAACAAATCCCCATCAGCTGACCCCATGTTCCTACTAGTGATATGAAGCTGTAATAAGTTTTATCTAGGCAGGTGCTTGATTGATGTTACGTGATACCTTTTGGAGAAACTGGTCAGGAGGTTGGGAGGAGCATTTTGGTTCTGGGTAGTCCTGCTAAGGCAGGTGAAAAGGAAACTGCACTAGTCAAGACAGAACTAAATAAATGGATGAATAATTGTCTTTGTCTTAGCCTGGGACACCATGTTCCTGATGTTCCTACATGCCTATCAATGCTTAAAGTATGGACCGTTGGTTTAACAGGAGACGACAAAGAGTGAAGACTTTCCAACACCACTCTTTAATAGAGTTAAGGAGTTAAATTTAAATAGAGTTGTACAGATTGTAAAGCCCTCCAAGGCAAACAATGTTTGTGATTTTGGGCTTTAAATAAATACATTTGAAATTTGAAATTTGAATTTTTGAATTCCAGTCGAACAAGCAGGTGTAAATAAATCTCTTCTTCATAACGATATTAGGAGATGCCTTTAAACTTACTTAAATGCCCAAGACAGGGAGAATCTTGGGGAACACCACAAAACAAAGATTTAGTTGACGGTGCGTAGTTACGAGCAGTAAAAAAATCCTGTCTGATGAATACAAGGAGATTCACCCCATGATGTCGGTGAGTTATTGATAAGAGCAAAGGGGCAGTGTAACCAACTGTATTTTCATTAAACAAAGAGGTGGCACAATGTCAGGGCACTAGAGGAGGTTTTCACACTGATCACAGAATGCAATATGGGGGGTGGGAGAGAGCCCCTCTGGTCTATACATCTCTGCCTCTGCTGAATTATTTTTCCATTTGACAGTGCAGACATATAACAAATTAAAACGTCAGCATCAGAGACAAATGATTTTTGACTGACCTGGAGTAGTAGCCAATATTAAGTAGCTCTGATATTAGTGACTATTATGGAAATATAAAGGCAGCCAGTCTTTCTGATAAACAGGCCGTATGAAATGAAATAATAATTCAACAAAGTTAGAGGTGGAACTAGTATAAAGTAGGCACTACACACATGACTTTTGTCTATAATTAAGAACTTCAGTGGGCTACAACATGAACTCCAATAGCATCTGTGTTTACAGGGGCAGTCAGAATGGAAAACCCACAAACAGTTCTATGAGTTTGTAGAGTTCAAAGTTTCTGTAAGTTTTCTCTGAGCAGACTTTTCTCTGCTGCTATATGCCTATCCCCCGTCCACTCTTTGTTTCACATGTTGCACAAACACAGTGTGTCCCTGGTACGCCCCAGCCGATGCACATTCATAATTATTCTGTTTTACTTGAGCACCCCCAGGTTCTTTCCTCTCTCTCCATGGACTCCAGCTCACCTCCAAAGCCCCTCCATACAGAGTATATAGACCTATTTCTTTTCATTTTCTTTCTCTTTTTATGTTTACATGTCTTTGTCATGGACACGGTTGGGCAGTTTTCTCACTGCCTCATATGCTCTTTTAGATTGAACTTTTAGATGAAGATTTAGGTGAATGTCCACAAACATGTTTGTTTAATAGAGTATTTTTTTTATTCATCCAGGTGGAGGAATTGATAAGAAGATGCTCTTTTAAATTTTTTTTATCCAGAGGCAGAAAAAATGTGTGTCAGAATCCTCATCACTATTATATTATATTATTTTATATCATAAATGGCAGCAGAAAACTCAGAGGCAGAGGTGGTCTGGGAACGAAAGTTCATTTTAGAAAATGAATTAGCGTTTAAACCATGAGTAAAACCAAGATCCAGAGTATGTCCTGTATGTATAGGGTCTGTCACATGTTGAGTGAGAGTGAAGAAGGGATAATAAAACAGCAAGTCACAAGATACAATAGATCTTAACTTATCAATTGGTAAAACATTTTTTTTAAAAAGTTCAGTCTTTTTGTCTGTAGGAAAAAAGTCACTGACTCTTTTGATTTTACTTTTAATTATACGTGTAATTAATGATTGACTATCAAATAAAATGTCAAATAGGATCCAAGCTGTGGTCTGATATTCAGATTAGAGTCATGTAGCAAAGACAGACAGACAGCAGATCCTCACATCAAAGAAAGTGGGACAAGAGGCTATTTGATGAAATCACTCAAACTATTGTTCTGTTACAAAAATTGTTGTCTATATAATTCTCTGTGGATCAACATATTAGTGTAATTATTTTGAAAATTATTCTGACACTATACACTATAAATTAATTCATCAATCAAGGCAGTAACCAACAGATTCACCAATAGAGAGAATAACTGTCATAGAGCTATAGCTAGCAGAGAGGGTTTGAATAATAAATGTGTGTAAGGTGTAACGTACTAACCCTGACCCCAAACGTACTCTGTTGGATGCCTCATTTTATTCGATTTTTTCAGTATTTATAGATTTTCTAGTTTATGCATTTGTCTATATTTTACTTTTTCTTTAACATATCACAGCACTTCTACTGTTACAGGGTTACAAGTGGTCTTTTCTCTTGATATCTGTGGTGATATTTACACAGGATGAGTGCGTTATCGTGAGGTACACTGGCTCTTTATAGTGCTAATTCACTACAAGAACATGGAGAAGGTTTTGTGCATTAACACAAACCTTTCAGTTTAAGTGTGAGAAATATTTCCACTGAGCCTTTATCGGTTTTCCACAGTGTGCTGAAGAGAATATTGAATATTGTTGTTGAACTGCAAAGACAAACTCTCCATGAAGGCCACGGTCAATATAACACACTGAGAGAGTGTGTATGTAAGAGATGTTCACTTGACTGTCACACACAGAAATGAAGGCACTTAAGCAGGCCCACTCAGAGGTGACACTTTGTATAACTGGACTGAACACGCCATTACACAGTGATCACAGAGTCTCGCCGGCATCACGCTGCGAGTGTGTCCTGTCCTTTGAACGCATGCAGACCAGCCACAGCAACAACTCAACAACATGTGATGAGGCAAACTGTCACTGAAGCTGATGTGACACAATTTGTGCACAATTATTATGAGTGGTTTCACACTTGATTTAGCCCATTAACTGAAAATTCTTTCAACTTTTTTCAGCTTCTAATTTAGTTTTCCTTCCCTCTGGCAGCCATTGGTTTCAGTTCAGTCAATTTGAACTTGAAACCTGCTGCTGATAGATAATCCATCACAGTCAAGATAAAGTTGGCTTTTACTTTATTCAGATCTAAGTGCAGATTGGAAAGTCTGCATAGCACTGCCAGGCAACATTAAACTGGCAGAGGCTAAAACAGACATGACGGTCATCGTGAAAGATTAAGTATTTGCTTTTGTGTGAGTGGACTTGCACAAAAATGAGCTAACATAGGAGAGATGCTAAAGAATCATACTCAGTTTGATGTGTCACTTTACTTAGGGAGCACAAATCAGGAATGTATGTAAGTAATGATTGATGAAGTAATTAATAATGAATTCATTCTGCATGTGGTTAATATGTGAGTTCACAGATATTTATGAAGTAATAATTACAGATTACAATTCATTAATATAGTATCTTCAAGTGTCAAGTCTCCAGTTATCTACTATTCAGCTCTCAGTACACCATTATTCAAGATCTCTTTATTAATGCATGACAATGCATAAAACAATGCATGATCAGGAAACAGTTACAGTGAGAGCTGTATGTTTTATGTTCTGTCTTCACTGGTTCACAGCTTGTTGATGCACATTTCTTCTTTACCTTCAGCGCAGGGTTACTGTGTTCACCCGTCATATCAAACTATGACAGTAACTATGTCACTTCAGTAAACTTGCTTTAACTCAGAAAAAAACTGATTAAAAAGTAAAAGAGAGAGACGTCCTGGTTCCATGTACCAAGGCTGAGGCAGAGTGAGAAGACGTCTCATGTCTGACCTGTTTGACTGGCTTTGTGTTGGTGAAGTAACACCACCCT
>JBAJHX010000035.1:1039821-1050739 GCA_037176925.1 Amniataba percoides
AGGCTGAGGCAGAGTGAGAAGACGTCTCATGTCTGACCTGTTTGACTGGCTTTGTGTTGGTGAAGTAACACCACCCTAAAGCACTGCAGCCGTCTCTCCTGTGTGTCCTCTGACAGCTGACGTGACTGGATGTCAGCAGAAGAAGTGCTGCTAGAGTTTTGTTCACTTGTTAGTTTTGCCATTTTTGCAAGTATTTGCTGACAACATGGTTGGCATCAGAAGCTCCTTGAATATTGAAATGCTGCTAAAACACTAATTATACAGGATGTAACAGACCTGAAAAATATGCATTTCATTTTCAGCCACATTTGGCCTGAGTTTAATCTCACATCTCACATCTTTTGAGTTACAAATCACCAAATTTACTAGAGAGAATGAAACATTTGTCAGCTGTTATATGTTCAGCTCTCAGAGGTGAAGTAGTTTCTTGTGGACGACAGGCTCGTGGACAGAGGTTTCACTCCTGAGCCTCTCTTCTGACCTCCAGCTAACAGGCAGCAGTCTGACTGTTTTCTGCTTTGGCATGTTGTCAGTGCTGGAATCAAGTCTGTTAAGCTAAAAGCTTTCCACTGACAAATGACTGTAGGCATGTATCAGGAAGCAGCTACAGTAGTTCAGTAGTTCAGTTCAGAAACTACAATGTTCTTGATCTGTAGATTGGACCACATGTAAATTTGGATTTGGGGATTTTTTTCCCCAGCACTTTTGTCAGAGAATAAGAATATATTTACGACTATAGCAAAACTATTTTTAGCTCCAATAACAAATGAAGATGGTGTCAAACAGTAATCAAAACCTCCGTGCTGTCTTTCAGGTTTATGAGCAAGACGACCTTTCGGAGCAGATGGCCAGTCTAGAAGGGCTGATGAAGCAGCTCAATGCCATTACTGGCTCCGCCTTCTAACCTCTGACCCCAAACCAGCCCAGCCCTCAGCCGTGGTCCAGTCTGGAACCCTTCTTCAGGCTTCGGTGTCAGCCTTGGTTTGAAGACGCCTCTGTGGGATCAGACCTCCATCTGTGCTGGGCTGGGTTTGTTTGGTGTCTGCTGGCCTCTGTCAGTGTCTACTGTTTGGAGCCAGGATTGAATCAAAGGGAATTAAACGGAGGATAAACTCTACAGCAGCACAGCATCAACTCCAAGAATAGGATATGGATGGAGGGGCTTCTTTAGGAGTTCAAACTGAAACCCCTCTAAACTCTTCAACCTCAAACACAGAACTAGACAAACCCAATGCCCAGCGCCTTGACTCAACGATACAGGATGATGGATTTACACAAAAAAGACTAAGTTATAAGATCCCTCCTGTTTCTCTTATTTGTGGTATTTATTAGCGTCCTCCTCCGCTGAGTTATCCATGACTCAGTTACTGTGACTGTACCTCACTTGTTTTTCACGATCGCTGTTGGAAGTGTTCCTTTTGTTTTTTGTTCAGAAATTCCACCTTGTGCAGCCACAGGATGTGTGTGTGGTTTGAAGAAGCTACCAGAACCTACAGCTACTACAGAACACATCCTCAGTCACCAAAGTTTTTTTGCTTTTGTTTTTTTTACTCTGGATCAGCGTTTACCTATTGTGTTGATGCTTCTGGATCTTTTACAACATTTCTGATCAGCTTTTTTCTCAACATCTCCTTTTTTTTTCCTCTCGTCAATAAAACAGTGTTTCATTGGACCAACTGTTGCCCATAACCCACAAACCATCCACCCCTGGATTCTGAGGTTTATAAAACAATGAAGGGGTTGAAAATGTGATTTTGGCCAAATAGATCAAGTGTGAGAACCTACTGGACCAGTGTGAAGCACCTGGATCTGGACCCAGCTGACTCCACTCTAACAGGACTGTACAGAAACCTCTATAGACTTCCACAGTCTGTTGCTGCTCTTGACCAAACCTTTACTCTCCCTAACCCAGACAAATATTTACCTACAGTGACTTGTTGCCAAATTCTGACCCTGGAAAGCTTATTGTAACCTTTGTTTTTGCTCTTTCTTCAAGTTTGTCTCAGTCCCAAACATTGACTGGAAGTCAGTGAAAAGTAATAAGATGATCTGCAAGGAACAACAAACTCTTCTCATCCTCAACAGATGAAGGTTGACAATGGTTGGTATGTGGTGAATACTGCTTTAGAGAAACACGTTCAAATTCGGTCTTAACATGTCATAAGCCGTTTTCACATTGTCACATTTCGTGCATCACGTCACCTCCTGCTGGCTGAAGCACTAAACCGTGGTCACAGTCTGTGAGCATCCGTTCATGTGTTCACAGAAAACACATGAACACAGGCACAGTCACTAAAGAAAGGCCATGATAAAAATGATTCGGACCACCACAAAAACAAACGTCATCTTGTCAAAGAGATAATGAAGTCATCTGTGTTATTTCTCTTGACTTCATGGAGGAAAGTGGGTTAAACATGTACAGTATGGAACTAGCAGCTAAGGCTGGATTCTGTTTACGTCTCAATACTGCCTGTTCGAGTCGGAGTGAATGAAAAACTGGGACACTGTGATGACTGTGTAGCAGGTGATACAGCAACAGTATGAAGGGTAGTTATTACAGTTATTGAGATTAGCAGGGCAGCTGATGACGGTGAGGATGATGATGATAATGATGATGATGAGAATCATCTCTGCCATTGTTATTTTTTCAGTATGTGTTTGACTGAAGGCGAGTGTGTTGTATTTCAGCCGGCTTTTGATGAACCCATATAATTATTTTTCACAAGATAAACACACATGTACCTCTGTCGACCTTGATCGCCCACTTGGGAAAAAAAGCTTCACTTTGAGTTTACTTCAGGGCGTGCTGTTTTATACAAAAACAAGAAAAAAAACTGAGACATAAACATCAATAATACATATTCCACAAAGTATATTTTTACATTCGCTGTCCTGTAAGAGCTGTGTTGTTGTTGTTTTAATTTTTTTTTTTTTTTTTTTTCAAATTTTCTCACAGCACAACTTGTGAGTCAGGGTGTGAGCCAACTTGAAAATATGACCTACAGCCTTTGAATGCATCAAAAAAAGTTACACCTCATTCAAATTTCAAATGTTACATGGTATAGAGAATTTTTCGTGACTGCTTTACTTCTTTACGTACATCAAAAGAGGAATGAGCAGTGTGGGTTTGAAGTACATTTGTGAGATGTTGCAGTAAAGTGAAATGAGCAAAGTGTGTAGAAAATCCTGACAAGTTGGTTTGTCCTTCAGTTATAAAACTGAGACAATTCAGTGACCTGCTAATCAGAAACAGACCTCCACTATACGACTGCTGCAATTCATTTCTTGTTAAAAAACATACTCAATAGAGACAATTCTAAGTAATTATAAGGAAATAAGCTGAATTTGCAACTCATTGCATCTCATTTTGAGAAAGAAAATCTGAATATTTGACTAAACTACTTGTGAAGATGGATGTTTTTTGCAGTGTGCAGAAAAGCAGGAACTTGAAATGACAAATGATTCATTAATCAGCTGAGGGGAAAAAACAGGCCTTCAGTATGCTCCATATTTGACTGTGTCACTCCAGTCACCATATTGTAATTTTCAGACCTTTATCTTTCTGTGATGAAAGGGAAAAGCCTGAGGAGAGAGAGAGAGCGAAGGCAAAGGAGGTGAATTGATATTCAGAGGTGGTTTGTATGTGCAAGCGAGGGCACAGAGGAATGAGGCCGGGAATTCATTATAGCACCGTTTCAAATATTATGATTCAAGCTCACGCTCGCTGGGCCGTTACAGCTGTGGAGAAAAGTCCCGGGGACGGAGGGGATGGAAAGGTAACGTCTCTGCAGAACGAGCAGGGGGATGAAAGGTGAAGGAACGCAGGCAGCAGGCGGTGTGGGGATCAAACTCATCAGTGTGCTCGGGGAGATACATCCAGCCTGAGCCGAGCACTTTCATTCTTCTCCGACTTTTCCTCCTCCAGAAAGCAGACAGATGGAATGATCTAGTGCTGTACGGCGAAACTGAAATTTAATTTAAAGAAAGAAAATCAGATTTTGCCAGTGAATGCCCCACTGACAAGAGAGATTTCTTCTTTTCAGTTGAATAATCATAATGGTGATGTTGCACATTTTAGCCCATTAAGTCAAAATTATATCAAATGCTTTTTTAATACTACTTATCATTTTCTAAATAATACATCTGTTCTTAGATAGATTCTGTCTTTCGTTTTGTTCATCTATATGAAAATCAACTTGCAGAGCCTTTAAAGAAGCCTGGCTCTGGATCTTTGAGCATACGCCCACATCTCCTATTTTTTCCTTTCATTCTAATCTTAAGTGACTTCATAGTGCGTCACACTTCCACTGAGGAGGCTTTAACCATCCTTGCATTAATTTTCCATCGTTTGAGCTTTGAATGGAGCTTCTTTAATGATGTCATCTCTTTGCATCCTTTTCTTCTGCGATGGTTTAATGACCTCTGACCAGAAAAGTAGTTCCTTATCCTTTGCATAACAGTTGTGGATGGAAATATTTATTCATTTGGATTTTCTCATGCAAATGTTCAGGAGGTTCAGTTAAAATTTCTGATACATTTGTGTAAGTTTCGACTGTGATGGATTATGTAACCACAGCAGGTTTCAAGTGAGTTCTGCAGAGTTCCTTATATGTGAGCCTTGAGTCAGGCTGATGAATCATGTTCAGTCACATCTCTGCCAGCATTGAAATGAATGCACATTACATTCAGATGTCTTTTGGTCGCTTTCAGACTGAGTCCAAATTTTTAATGGATTACAACATCTAAAGAAAAGTGATAGAAAATAGAAAATTCAGAAAATGATCAGCAGTATGGAAAGTTCAAAAGTCTTTAATGGGCTAAAAAAACAACACCAGTTTGGTCCAGTTAATGTGGGACATTTGACGAGTGTCACACTGAGAAATGAGTCAGGCTCTGTGGTTATTAGCATGTCTTAAATCATTTCAGAGCAGTGTAAGTGTTTACGGGCAGTTTTTAATCTGATTGACGAGGGAATGACTGATTAGATTTAAATTGTCCGTTCACTTTAATTCCATGTCATTTAGTGAGACGTCTGATTAAAACAGAAGGTATTTCTGTTGTTGAGTTGTCATAAACAACAGCAGACACTTTCTGGACACCACAATGTGTCCAACATTTTATTTATGGTGATTCATTTGCCCGTATGAGTTTTTGTTGCTGTCAAGATAAATAAGACATTTCTACGTGCCTTTACTTTTCACAGAAGTGTTTTTTTTCCCTTTCTCTGTATTTAGTCACTTCATTTGAAGTCTTTGTGAAATGTTAAAATGTGCTCTGTGTTATGTTAATTTGTTCCTGCACAGCCGACACACAGAACAGATGAGACGCTCCAACCCTGCCGAGGGTTTTTCCCAAAAGCATCATGCCCCTTTTAAACAGAGAGACCAAAAAGAAAACTGCCTCTTTTCCTTCAGTGGCAGAGATGCAGAATTTCAGCAGCTGTCTGGAAACAGACAGATCAGACTTTCTAAATGCAGTGATGACGAGGATCGTCCTGTACCTGAAATCAGATCGGTTCTACAGAACTGCCAACGTATCCATCAAAATGTCTTTGAACAATATACAAAATTCACAACCAGCTCTCTCAGTGACTCATATGTGTAAGAAACCTCCAACTTCTTCATTTTGTCTGCCATCCAACCTGAAAGAACTGCTTTTCTTTTGTTTCAGACCTTAAAATAAGCAAAAATAAGGCAACTCAGAAGACAGAAGGTGATCACTGAAACTGATTGGAAGCAGGTGACACTTAATTATTAAACAGAAAAAGCGAGGAAATGATCCCAAATGATAATATTAAACTAATTATGTTATTATCTGTTTGTGTGTAAGAGTCAGCAGGAATCTGGCTTCTTTGTGTGGAGACATGCTGGAGGTTTCTGTGCCACTGATCACATTTCTGAGCAGATCTTAAAGGTAACACTAATGATCAACGAATGAGCAATTTGTCATAGAAACAGCTGAGTTTTATGCATTTTTCTGACATTAGACCAAACAAATATTGATAAAATAATTGATAGATTAATCAATGAATTGTTCTGTGGCCTAACGTGGTTTTGTTACGTTACGCAGCAGTAACGTAACTAAGAGGAATGACTGATGGATGAGCTCAGTCTTAATTTGGACTGAAGTCAGTGTGTGCTTGAAGGGAATTAAATTCATTTGATAAGTGATGGGATCATTTTTAAAAACGCCAATATGTTTGAAGGTAATGGACTGAAAAACCCAAATATACTGGTATGCTTTAACTGATCCCACAACTGTGCTCCCAAAATGAAATAATACCCACAACATCCACTATCAACTTCATTGTCCAGAGAATCTGAAACACTAAAGATCCTGTTTGAATAGTCAAATGTGAAGTAGAAGTTCAGCCTGTAATACAGTCAACTAAAATGGAACTAGAAGGAACTAAAAGGGACTTTTGATTCCGTTTCCTGGGTACAGATGTTGTGTTTTTGTGCTAACTCGTTGACTGACCCCAGCCTCTTACAGCCAGATGTTAGCGTTTCCTTGTTGGCTCTACATATGTATTTTACTGTGGAGAAAAGTGTCGCTGCAGCAGAACTAAGTTACAGAACGCTGCTTTTTTACTGTGTACAGTTCCACTAGAGTTGTAGTAACTTTTTATAATCAAATTTAATATATTATTATTATTATTATTATTATTATTGTTATGGTTATTATTATTACTTTATTTCGAGTGCTCTTTTAAACTATTATTTATAACCATGTGATATTTCTGCAAATGTAAATTTAGTTTAGCAAAAACAAAATGGAAAAAAAGGACTGTAGCGTCAATTTATGTTTTTTTCTTTTCGTTTATTGCCTTAGAAGGTTTCAGTATTTTTTTAAACGATAGCATATAAGGGTTCTTTACATTTCTTAATGAAACATTCAGATGGTTAATCACTGAATTGGGTCACTCTGAGAACACACAGTCACCACTTCTTTTCAGTTCAGCAACCTTTATTTTCAGTCTGAAGTCTGTATATTGATCACATCTATGCAGTTATAATCCTTGTGTCTATGATGTTTGCAAGTCTGGAGTAGAAGTTAACACCTCACCGGCCATCTGGAGCCCGGAAATCCCAATTTGGCTAAACAGGGTGGAACCATTTTTACCAGATTTTGTTTAAGACGGATATTCCATCACAGTCCACCTTTATCGGCATCATTTCATTTGTTAACGTTAGTGCAGTTGGGAGCAGCGAATGTCTTGGAAACTCCTTCGGTGCATTCAGAGATGCTCTGATATGCGAGAGAGACCTGCAGAGGAGGAGCTCTTTAAATGCAAGAATTCCCTTTAGAAAGACACATGAGATTTCATATTCCCCAAATTTCATATAAGATTCATTCAAATGGTGTTAGAGATCCATCGGTGGTCAATTGTAAGTTATAAATATCATTATTATCATTATTATAAACTAAATTCCTGACTGTAAAATCTGACTGCAGGTTTTTGTTTTTAAATGAAGGGCTGATGATTGACTGAGTATCCATGAATGCTGTCCAGACTCCCTGCTCTCAAATTCACTAACACAAAATCTTTTTGATGAAAAAAAAAAAAAAAAAAAAAAGAGATGTTGCTCTTTGGAAAATGCACTGCAAGGACAGTAGAGTAATCATGATTTGTGGTTCATGGACACCAGGATGGTCCTTTAAAAACACCTCGTTCTCTCTGTGAAGACTTCGTCCTGTGGTGACTGTGTGAAACTCTGAAACACCAATCAGGTCTGATAAGGTGGAAACTGGGGAGGCTCAGCTCCCACATTTCAAAGGGAAACTCAACTTCATTAACTTCTTTCTTTGGGCGCTTCGCTCCTGTGTGGGAGCCATTGAGGATCAAAAAAGGGACAAATTACACGGTCAAAAAAAGACGAAGTGAAGTTGGTCAGGGATGTGCTGACTTTGAAAGTGGCCTGATGTCGGTGTGAAATCGGCTCTGTCGGCTGTGTCAGACAGTTTCAGGCCAACAGCTTACAAAAAGAAAATAATGGGCTTGGAAAAACTAAAAAATGATTTGGACCGTGGTGAAAAGGGCCAAATTAAAACAGTCCTTATCACCTCTCACACAATTACTCCATTTCCAGAACATCATTGTTCAACAGAAGAGCCGGCAGTTGGACGGCTCAGGGTAAATACGGTTTGACTTCCTCCTTTAAATAAAATGTCCAATCCTAGAGTCATTATAACCAAATTAGCTTAGTTACTGCAATATTTAAGAGTGTACATTTTGTTCATTTGAGTGAAGAAGAGAAAAGATGACGATGATGATGATGATGTATCTCAGATGAAATGAAGTTTCTATCCCCAATGTTGTATACAATTGCTGGTTTTGTAATGCACTGTAGAGCAGTCCCATGGTCCTTTTTTATAGAAATGTTATTTCAATGGTGCATTCTTTTTGTTTGATAAATAAAGTTTTGATACAAAAGCAAATGTCCTGATTGATCAGAATTCCTGCATCAGATCTTTCAATAAGATGTGTGTCTGTGTGTGAAATAATGCGGGCGGGCTAGAATATGCACTGGACATCATAAGGTCCTGTGAGCGCCCCCTACGGGCTGCAGAGTTCATTACAACCTGAACATGCTGGACACGACATACAACTTTTAGTGAGGATTCAGCGACTGTTGGAGGCCTGTCAGCTGGAGTCCTGCAGATGATAGAAAGGAAAGGTCAGCTAGCAGGTCAGTGAAATCTTCATCCTCTGAAGAGAAGGAATATAATGAGGAAGTCTGCTGACACTGTGAAACAGTAGATTTAGATATTTTTTATGAATCAACTGAAGTTATGTGAGCAGATTCACCACTACATGAGACAAACTCAACAAATCCAATTATCTGATAAATTTCCTCTAAGTATTGTTTATTCTCTAAAGGTCAGGTACACACTGACGGGTGTGAAAGGCTCACATGATAAATTCACATGATAAAAGTACATCACACTCCCCACCCTGTTCTCAGCTTTTGTTTTTAATGTAAATACTTTTTGCCTTCACTAATTAGATTATTGTCATGGAAACTCAACAGCTCTTGCACATATTTGACATTAAAGGCAGCTCAAAAGGCATAATGCTTGCTTGGTGTGAAAAAGAAAGCAACTCTCTTCCTGTATGGATGGAGTAAGCTCTGTGGTAATATACACTGTGTGACACTAATTACTTATTATTCTATGCATCTATGCATTTTTCCTTAAGAGGCTGGTGGTCTGCTGATCCCAGGTCTGATGGTGCTCTTATCCTACTACAGCCTTTTTGTTGTATAGATTAAAAAAACAAAAGCAAAATAGAAACTATGCATAAGCAAAGACAGAGAAAATTACAAGGTTAAAGTGTCCGTGGTCCATGCATCATGACTGCGTCTATTGTAGAATAATGGCTGTAACTACAGCAGGACTCAGAACAGCTCTTTTGGCACACAGAAACTTTGCATGGCAAAGCAGACGACACAGTTACTGGATGGATAATATCCATCTTGTCCTCTACAATATACGATACTGTATTTAAAAGGAAACATTCCACCATTTTATACTCTTACATAAGTGACTGTTTTAATAAAGTTACAGTACTTTCAGTTTGTTTTGGCTACTGTGGCGTGTTCGTACCATGGATTCTGCCTTTGGCGGACATAGTGAACTTCAGGACAGCACAGAGAGAGGTGTCTGACTGCGCTCTGTTCACTTCCACTGACTCCTCTGTATGGAGAGTGACGGACTGCCAGCCACTGTCTGCAGCCTGACGAGGCGGATGAATGAGGCCTGTGGTGAGCTGGTTGTTAGTGGAGGACGAGGCTGCAGGATAAACTATCTGACAGCTCGTCTGCTTCCTCCACGCTGAGACGTCAGCCCCCATCTGCTGCCTGCCAGCCTGACGGACGCTGGCAACCAGACAAAGTGATTAGATAATAAAAAAAAGAAAGTAAAAAAACACAGATTTGCAAAGGCTGTTTGAAAACAGGAGGAAACAGTGAATATTTTAGACAAGATGGAACACCAACATCTTGGTAGCAGAACTGGGAGGGATGTGTTCAAGAGAGTTTGGCTTTAGAAAGGCTAAAGTTTTCCTGAGTTTAGATTCTGTTCCAGTTTGTTATGGACTGAAACACTCACGCTTTGATCTATTTATGAATGAATATTGTAGTGATGTTTAGGACAGAACCACCTTAGAATGAGGCTTTTCTTTGTGAAAGAAATGTAAAAAAAAAAGAAATTGAAAAAATGAAATCAAATAAATACATCTTATAAATGAGAAGATATTAAAACATAAAGGCCCACCATATCTACGCTGGTATTTTCTATCCTTCCAATTATGTGTAAGATGGTGGAGGGGGATGGATCGGAGGAATACATCGTCACGTGTTTAGGGCGGGGCATGACAGAAATAATTGAGAACCACTGGCTTAGATGTACATGATGTCATAAAACTCAATAGACCAATGAGCAGCAGTCTAAAGTGGTTCCAGACTAACAACAGCAACAAAACTGACAAAGGGGGGAGATGTTGGTCAAGTCCAGCACACACCCAGATGGTTCAGAGATTTGGTCTAATCAGGCAACTCCAATGAAAATAATGAAATCCTCAATTAAACTCCAAATGCATCATAGATGCTCTAGAAGAGCACCGACACTATAAGCTTTTTTCTGATGCAGTTGAAATGATTAAAAAAACTCAGGTTTAAGGTTCAGGTACAAGAAACAGAAGACACATAAAAAAGTGGACTGATTAAACATCAGCTATGCCCCCGACCACAGACACACCATCTCTTTGTCCATCCCTGCATCCATCTCAGCAATGAAGGAGGGAACACTGAGGCAAACATGGAGGCATTAAATATCGACTGACATCCAGGCCACATCGATCTTCTCTGCCAAGCATCCTGCAAGCCCAACCCAGTCTCATAGCAAAACGTGAAATAGG
>JBAJHX010000035.1:1068830-1080256 GCA_037176925.1 Amniataba percoides
GTGTGTGGGTGGGTGTGTGTGTGTGTGTGTGTGTGTGTGTGTGTGTGTGTGTGTGTGTGTGTGTGTGTGTGTGTGTGCGAGTGTGTGTCACTAGTTTGGCCCTAATGAATTCTGACAGGCAAATTATATCAGCTTCCTCCCCATCATCATTTCTCTGCTGCATCTCTTCTCTGTCTTTTCTCCCAGCCTCCCTCCTTTCTGTGTCTTTCTTCCTTTTCTTTCTCTATCATTATTTGTATTTTTTTCACTGAATGAACTGAACTACGTCTTCTAGTTAAGGTTTATTAGACGGAGACATGACTTTGAATTCATCATTGTAGTGACTTATTTTCATTGATAGTGAACTATTTACCACGTTTCTGTGAAGTACAGTCAAACTGTATCTCTGTGTAGTGATCTGTACATATTTCACCTGAACTCATCACAGATCCCCTCAGTTTGATACAGTTTCCAGCATTTCCAACAACAAACAGTTTGCACCTGCATTATCAGCTGTGTGCGATGAACGCACACAAACACACACACAGTTGTCCCAGTTAGATCAGTGTATTGAGCTGTGAAATGACTTTTTATTGGAGGGCATTCATTTATCCGTCACGCCAACATGGAAATGAAGACGCTCTTCATTTCAACTACTAAACAAAGAAAGAAAGAAGAACTAAACAAACTTCTGTTCCCTCTAAATACACTTGTACTCTGCTGAACACACCACATGAGTAAAGGCTCATGCTGCACCAGAGCACGATCATGGGAATGTGTTGTTTAAAGTCCTTTTTTAGTCCTGATGGGATTTGTTGGTCCTCAGTCTGTACTTGACTTTGACTTGTCTTGACTGGGAGCTTACTTGTCTTTAATTGGGACTTGACTTGCTAAGACTTAAGCCTTAATTGTCAATTGCTAACTGTGCCCTGGCTGTGCAGAGAAGGATCAGCGACTGGTGATATTCACAGCCTCGAGCCGACTAAAGCCCTGCAACCTGCAGTACCGCAGCTGCATCAGATATGAGCAAACACGTTGTTGATGGATGAACGTGATTGTCACATTGACAGACACGATAACTTTCCACAGTCGTCATTATAAATAGCTGAATAGATCATCTTCAAATGCATTGATCAGTGATTTTATTGTCTCACCAACTGAAGCAACATGTCTTTAGCAGAGCTGTGCATTGTCTTCTTGCAGGGCTGTTGGTGGACTGAACACATACTACAGCTCTCAGAGGCTCAAAAAGGATTGACTTTTGTCTGTTTAAAAAATACGTTGTGATGTCTGTCAGTATACAGGTCCAGAACCTAACCACATCATCCTCATGCTACTTCTTTGAATACATTTACTCATGTTAAGAAATGTTACAACAGAAACTCTCTTTTTTTCCACACAGACTCTAATTAGAAATCTGCTTCTTGTTGCATTGCAATTCAAATGAAACACAGAGCTTTTCTAAGCAGTGCGACAGTGAAACATGTCACGTCGATTCACAATCCAAGAATAGCGTCTGTTTAATTTCCATGTGGAAACTGGGCTAATTGGCTGTCAGTTAGCGAACAGAGAGCTGTCAGATCCACTCCCTGCTCATTTTAGAGAGATTAGCAAACAGCATGCTCATACTGCAGCAGGGGAGGAAGCAACACACAGCTGATGCTCTAATCCAGGATGACCTGCCGTGATTCAGGGAAATGCTGAAGAAAATTAGATTTTAAAATGATTAAAGGAAATTAAAATACTTGGAGACCAAAGTTCTTACCTGTCAGGCACAGGTCGCAGTGTGGAGAGAATATAAGGGACAAAATGGTTTTTAAATAAGGTAAAACTGATGCAAATCACAAGGCCATAGGTTTTTTTTTCAGAGGTAAAAAATGTATTTTCTTACGCAAGGACAAAGATCACAAGTTCTTTTAGTTTTTTACATTTGGAGCCAGTGAGCCTGGCTTTGATACTTCTCTTTTTCTAATAAAAGTAATAGGGCTTTTGAAGGACATGGATTTTCTGTTTTGATTTCAAGATTATGTGTTAGGGTAAATAAAAACCCCTTTTGCTGCTAACTGTTTGATTTGCTGCTAGTCCTGTTACAATGAGTGAAACCTTCCATCTGGAGACAGACAAGGTTGTTATATGTCCTGCTCCGACTCACTATTGACTGGATCGTGTCTCAGGCATTCAGGCAGGAGTCAAAAACCACCAACTACCAAAACATACTGAAAAAGACAAAGAGGCGATATAGACACATTTATCAACAGGTCTCAGTATCAACACCTCTAAAACTCAGGTGATGTACCTCCAGCATGAGTTTCAATGAATGGAGACCCACAGGAGCAGGACCACTTCAACAAGCAGCCTGAGCACACACAGGGACGTCAAGACAAGATGCATTTTTGCCAGTTTGCAACATATGGTAGCCTAAAGGTTACAGGCGAACAAGTAAGAGCCCATCGAAATAACAGCAAAGTGAAGGCCTTCCTCTTTGGCCTAATCAGTGCTGATGGATCTGGAGGATCTGTGTTCATTTTAAAGTTTATACTTAGACATACAAACAGGTCCTCATGACATCACAATCACGGTATAACTAAGAATACACCAGTGTGATGTGGAAACTTGAAACTGGTGCACATGCGCTGAGAATGGTCTCCTCAGGAAACTTGGGTCAAAAATAATTTTCAATTGAAGAAGTGGATAAACTTTTTTTCACTACAATTTTTTTTAATATAGTGAAAAGGGAAATGAGGGTGCAACAAAAAGTTGCTCTCCTGGTCCTCAAACAAAATCTCAACACTCCAGTAAGCAGCTGAAATGAAAGCACATCTTTGTGCAAATGTGATGTGACACATAAACTATAACACAGTGTAACAGGACCTTAACCACATTTGGATAGAAATGTCTTCTCTTAGGTTTCAGCTTTTTGTGTGAGTTGCTGTTAGTCTGTGCCATGCTTTTTGTTCATCATATTGAAGGAAGACAGCAGGAGAAAGCACAATAAAAACAGCTTACAGACTATATGCCACTACTCTCTGAGTCTGTGACAAATTATACATAACTTCCCACTGTCTTGTTAGCTGTTATCAAACAGGAAGTAAGCCTGGATTTTGAAAGTTAATTTGAAGGTTTATTCATGACTTTATTGGGTGTGTGAACAGAAAGTGAACAGCTGCTGTTCTATTTCAGAGCACAGCTTTCATTAAAAGCGGACTGAATTTGTCTGAATCTGAATCTGTCTCAGAGATGATGTGATATCTGGACTGAATGTCAGATTAATTTCCTGCATGATAAAAGAAAAATGCTAATTATCCTCCAGACAGACAGCAGAGTCCTCTGTTTGTGAGCTGCAGAATATTAAAGAATGAATTCAAGACAAGTCACATCTTTTGTGAACATTTCTGCTGTTTTCATAGCTCTTTACTCTCCAATGGTGGATCTGTGAACGCTACATGCATTGAGGGACAGTCCCTTAGGTAGATAGCAGAGAGTCAGACTGGTAACATGATGTGTTTCAGCCCTCTGTCAGACAGCAGTTTTTGTTTCAAAAACAGACCAAGTGCACATCTGTCAGTGATTATCTTTTCTGCCTGACACACAGCTTGTTTCTGTTTGTTAGCTTTTTCACTGTCACAGTTTATCTGCCTGTCCCTTCTCTTCACTTCATCTTTTTCCTCCTTCACCTGACTGCTCCACCCACCTGCTCAACTGACTCCTCCTCCCCCATCAGCCACACCCCTTATATACCTCTCTCTTTGTCCCAGTGTCAGTTCATCATACGCCCAGTTGTTTTCCTGTTTTGCCTTGTGTGTGTTTCGCTCTGGAATTTTTGTCAAACCTGACCTGCTTACCTGCCTGTCTATTACCTGCCTAACTATCTGCTATCCTGTCTGCCACCAGCTACCTGTCTACCTGCTACCTGCTTGTCTGCTCGCTTGTGTGTCTGTTCACCTGTAAGCCACCAGTTAAAAACAAAACTTAAATTGGTTCGGCTCTGCCTCCTCCCATCTGTGCTTCAGTCCAGTCCTGCTGTTTCCTGAACCATGACGGTAATGGATCCAGCAGATGAGTCATGTTTCATGGAGGAAGAGGATGAGCCACACTTTGTGTCTTGTGAGTGATATTTAGCACAAAGAGGCATCTCTGTTGCTGGCAATCTTGCAATTCTCCTTCCCATCTCGGACAGTGAAGAGATTACCTGGATTGGCAGAGAGGGTAAACATTGCTCTGGGTCCACTGGCCTCCACTTCACCCTGCATCACTTCCTGCCAGCCTTCAGCATGACCCTGCTGTCACTCAGTTTAACCATGCGGCTCATTAGACTTGAGCGTGCAGTCTGCCTGTCCTAGTCCAACGCCTGCCAGCTGCCAACATGTTCTACCTATCTTGAACTGACTAACTTGCCGCCTGCCTGTCCTGTCTGTCCTGAGTCGACTACCCCACCACCCACCTGTCCTGAGACCACTGAGCCTTCAGTGCAGTGTTTGAGAAGCCACTCTGATGCCTAATAGTCACCTTTCAAATGCCCAGTATGTCAAATCCACTGACACCAAGCCTGAACTCCAGTCGAGCGAGCATGCTGACACTCATCCTGTGCTCCCTGATCCTCAGACGCCCTGCCAGAACCAAAATCAAGCCCTGCTCTGCACCCCAGCTGCTGTCCTCTGGCCCAGTCACCAGAGCTGGTCCTGAGCTGAGGTCCCCCGCTCTGTCTCTGCCCTGCCCCCGAGCCATTCACCTGAGCCCCGAAGCTCGGCTGAAATGTTGCTCATGCTACACAAGATGCAGTGTTTGTTACTGTCAAAAATACATCAATGACTCGCACTGTAACACAGTGAGTACATGTTCCTTTTTTTTCCTAATTAATGTTTGGGGCAGCTTTTCCTGGTCTGATTCAAGGGTCTATGGAAAGATGTGTCGTATGCTGTACAGATGGTAAAGCCTCTGTCACTGTGATGTATGATTTTGGGCTTTGTTGTCCTTGCTTTAGTTGTATGCCTATTGTTTCCAATAAAGCTGATTCTGAAATAAAACTGACTGGACTTCAGAAAACATTGAGAGATGGACTGACACAGTTCTGGTTTTATCTTTTCATGAAATGAAAAATAAAATATCAGAAATTCTTTGCAGCACAGTAGTTCGATGTCATTCCACTCTGCTTGGTTCTGTGAGTGTTTGCAGCTGTTTCTTCTGATGTTTCCTGTTCCTTGTCTCTGTTACTGTCATGTTTGTTCTTGAGATATTTGCTGTTTTTGTTGTCTTTTTTTCTGTCATCATCTGTGCTGTGTTGGTTGTTTTTGTCCTTTGTTGTTGTTGAGTCTATGCTGTCCTGAGTAAAGATCCCAGAAAGCGTCTGACTGTCGATGCTTTGTAGCTCAGTTGTGAACCATGTTTCTAAGCACTAACAGCGTGCTGGAGGGGAAATTTTGGGGGATTTAGGGTCACTGCTGAGCACTTTAACCAAATGAGCTTTACTGTGAGAGCTTTAGTGTGTGAACAGGCTCCATAACGAGGTGCTGGGAGCTTCAGTCCTGAAAATCACAGAGCAAACAGAGCCATCATAGAGGGGAGTCTGCCTGTTAAATTCAGCACTGACAGAGATTCCAGCAGATAATGTGGAAGATCCAGCTGAAGTCTCAGCAGCTCCAAATACAACAGCTCAGCTGGACAGATGGCTCACTGTTGCCTCCTGTTGGCCAACACTCACACTGTGGCTGCTGCAGGTTCGACTGTCATGATGATGAACAGTAGAGCGAGCGTCCTTTAGAGACCTGTTCTCAACAATTAGACATATTCCCTTATTCTGTTGATAATGTGTTCCACTGATAAAAGGCTGTAGGTTACAATGGAGAGAAAGATGAAAGGGAGGAAGCATTTTAAATGGACTACATTGTTGTGATGATGAACGTGTTCTCAGTGAGCAGTGAGACTGGAGACTTCCTCTGTTCAATTGTATTGCATATTTGTTATAAGTAAAATATAACATATTTGTCCATTTGTAAAGAACTCAAACTCAAGACCTCACCGTGCAGACACCATGGATATACATGGGTTATTTCAATAATTGTGTTTCAGTTGGTTTTTTTTTTCATTTAAAGGTTCAGTTGGTAACTTTTTCAAACTCTGCTGTCACTCAAACTGTCACCATGTCCTGATAGTAGGATATGATACAGATCATCTGATCATAATCAGCCTCCTCCAACCTTCTCCTGGCCCTCTGCCAAAGTGCCAAAGTTGGATGGGCAGATCCTAACACCTGATTGGTTACCATGGTTATCAAGTCAAGGCAAATCGATTCCAGATAATTCAAGATTGAAAATTCAAGAGACTTTATTGTCATCATGATTTTGCATGACAAAATTAAAACTGATGACTTCCAGCTTCATATATAAAATGTATTAAATTCAAATTCAAAATTAAAATTGTATTTATTTAAAGCCCAAAATCACAAACTTTGTTTGCCTCAGTGGGCTTTGTAATCTGTACAGTTGTGGCACCCTCTGTCCTTAGACCCTCGAACCAGGTCAGGAAAAACTTCAAAAAACATCATGGGAAAAAAGAAGAAAATGTAAAATAAATATATGTAAAACAAACATCCAGAGTTGTTGCAGTGATGTGCAATGTGTGGGTGGGTCGATGGAATTTGGAGAAAACTGTTGTTCATCTGCAGACTGATTATGCAGCACAGCTCCTCCAGTGCTAATTTAGCATTAGCTCACAGTGATATGTAGAAGGCTGCTACTTTGTGTTTATCTGAGGCTGCAGTCTCCCGGAGAAGAGAGCGCCCCGCCAGCTCCACTGCTGCGTCTACAATGTTTTTATCCAGCCTGGTCTCGGTAATAATCATCACACAGCTGTTGATCTCTGCAGAGACAATCCTCAGCTTCATCTCGTCCATTTTGTTGATGAGTGACCTGGCATTTGTGAGGGAGAGACTGGGAAGAGCCAGTCTGTGTGGGTTAGCTTCTAGCCTAGCACGCAGGACGCCCCTCCTGGAAACACTCGCAGGTTGCACTCTCCCCAAACTCCAACAGTTCAGCCACCACACACACACACACACACACACACACACACAACTGCTGCTTTAGGTGACCGAAAGATCACCAAAAACACAAACAAAAAAAGAGAAGCCAGGAGTAACAAGCTGCTGCATGGTAATAATGGATTTATGCAGAGCTAGCTGTCAGAATAACTTCAATAAATTCCTTCGCTTTACACGGTTCCTGCTCTGGGTTAGCAGGTTTATTTCTCACCAACTCCCTTGAAAGCTCCTGGAGGTCCTCCATCAACATAGCTGCCATGTTTTGAAACACTTCAGACCAAAGCAATGGATAAGACTAGATTCACTTTGATCAGGCTTTAGCCCCGCCCACTAGTTTGACAGATAAAATAAATTCATGAAACACAGCAACACAGGACCATGAAATAATTCATTAAATAGTGAAATAATTATATATGTTTTTTACATAAAATGAATAGGTATGTAATTCATTAAACATGTAATAATACATGTAATTAATTAATGACACAATTAATGACACTTTCATTTAATTATTTAATGCTGTATTTTTTGTTTAATTTTGTCATCTTCAATCTTCCAATCAGCACACAGAGGAGTGTCTGACAGTTCCTGAACATGCTGTGGAGAAGAGTTTACTCAATGAGCAGCAGCAGAGAGAAAAGTGAGCCTCCCTCCTCTGACAACTACTTCTCATACTGAGAGAAGAAACAGAAGATGAGCAGAGAAGACAAGAAACTGAAGAAAAAAATCTACCCGAGTCGGAGATTAAACAGAGAGGAAACACGGGTAATTATCTCTGTTTGAATTCCTGTAAAAACTAACCACAAAATAAGACGTGTTACAGAAACAGCCAAGCTAACGTTAGCTTCCCTGGGCTAATGCAAAGCGCTAACTGTTAGCTTAGTTTTCTCTGAAAGTTGTTAAAACATCTCTTTGTGAAGTTTTCAGACAGTCATATCAGTTTTATGTTGGTCCTTGTGATGGCCTCAGTAGCAGCCACACATTAATCAAGGGACGGCAACTCTTTTCATTGTATCAGTTTTTAGTTTAGTTTGAGTTTAGGTATTTAACATAACATCACACAAACAGAATAATAACTGGACACTGGTTTCATTACATAAGATACAGTTTATTTGCAATATTGACAGTGGTTATCTATTTGCAGTGCACACATCTAGGTAGCTTTCTTGTCAATTTTGTTTGGGGGAGGGGCAAGGGTTTTAGTTAGTTTTTAGTGATTGTTATTTGGATAAATTTGGGTTGTTGTTGTGTTTTGTTGGTTTCTTCTTTGCTTGTAAGTTAGGGCACCAATCTGATGTCTTGTCTTTAGATATAGTCTGTGTGTTTTTTGTTTAAGTCTGTCTTCCCCCCCAAAACAATACCGAAGCTCCGAAGCTTGTTTCAGTCAATCAATGTGTCGGAGCTTGTATCGAAAGATAAGTGTCACGTGAGCTTCGGACGTCACTGGTGCTTCACAAAGTGTTTCATTAGTTCATTGCTTTGGCATTTCACTGTGATGCCTCAGTGATATGATAACTCAGTGATACTTGATGTAGCTTCTGACAGGAGACTTGTGAAAATAAACACAAAAAGCGCTGCCACTTTTTACAATATCCATTTTCACAGGTACATCTACTGACGCTTCTATCAGATCATACTTCACTAATATGGCATAAAACATGTAATTGTTATATAGGATTAATGAAGTACAGTCTGAAATCAATATCATTCAAAGTCACTGTTTGTATAGCTCAGTCGTTTATATTATGGATTGGAGAGCCTTTTTCTCACTTTGGTTGTAGGATCGAATCCAGCCATGGACACATGGCTTTATGTCCATCCAGTCATCCATTTTCTAACCCGCTGTATCCTGCACTCAGGGTCACGGGGCTGCTGGAGCCTATCCCAGCTGTCTTAGGGTGAAGGCAGGGTTACACCCTGGACTGGTCGCCAGTCAGTCGCAGGGCCACATACAAGACAAACAACATTCACTCTCACATTCACACACTAAGTCCAATTTAGAGTTGCCAATTAACCTAATGCATGTCTTTGGATGGTGGGAGGAAGCCGGAATACCCGGAGAGAACCCACGCAGACACAGGGAGAACATGCAAACTCCACACAGAGACGGCCTGCCTCGACCGGGAGTCGAACCCAGAACCCTCTTGCTGCTTGCGACAGTGCTAACCACTGCACCACTGTGCCGCCCATGGCTTTATGTTTTTGTCTTATATTTTCTTTTGTTGCTATGCAAAAAAGAGACAGAGACCATATCACCAAAGGTTATTTATAACATCAAATCTATTTATGAACATGTAGAAGTTGTAAATGAGTTTTACTGCAGACATTTGGGACTGAAACATTTTGTGATTTTGTGTGAGTGCTTCGCTCAAATTATGAAACCGCTGCTGTAATTCCAGTCTGCCAACAGATGTCACTGTTTTTAGTCACAACGAAGCCCCAAAAGCTTTGAATGATTTTCGGTACAAAAAGAAAGAAAGTCTCAGTGCTTCACAAGGCTTCATTTGCCCATCTCTACTGTTCTTTTAAAAGCCAGACAAATTAAATGTATTTTGTTATTATTATTTGGTGAATAAATTTAAAAGATACTTTTTTCTTAAGAAAAATCCTGTGTCTCCCTGGTCTGCCAGCTCGGTCCCTGACATATGGTGGCAGTGTTGGGATCAGCCGGAAGAGAGCACACAGAATTTTTTTTTCCTTTTTTCTTTTTTTTTTTTTTTGCCCTGCTTCTGCTCCAAACATTAGTGAACAATGCAGCGTGGAGGACGGAGTGGAAGAGGAAATCAGATGGAGAACCGGGAACCACAGACTGGACAGGAGGAGCAAATAATAGAGTGTACAGGTGTGGGAGCCGCGGGAGGAGTCACAGGTGTGGAGGAAGATGACATCAGAGAGCCAACACTGACTGACCTGGCTGGAATTCTAAGGGCACATATGGGCCAACAAGAGGCCCGGGATGCTCGACTGATGGAAGAGGCTTCACACCAGGAGCAGCGATTCAAGGCACTACATCATCAGTTCCAGTAGCTTCAACTGGAGGTGCAGGCTTTCCCAACCCTGGAGCCCACTTCAATGGGGCCAGATACCACCAACTTGGAGATTCTTCACTCAGCTGAACCTGGCCCTCAAGGCCAAGCAGCACTGACACCAGAGGACTCTCCAGCCATTGCCTCAGCAGGTCAGTTTCGGTTCACCCAAGAACCTAGATTAGAAAAATTGACAGAATGGGATGATGTTGAACATTATATTCTAATTTTTGAAAGGATTGCAGCAGCTTGTAGGTGGCCTAAATCTGATTGGGTTTTTTTGCCTTATTCCACTGCTTACTGGTGAGACTAGAAGTGCCTATGGGCATATGGGCATTGATGATGCTCATGTTTATGAAAAGGTTAAAGATTCCATTTTAACAAAATATGATATAAACCCAGACTTACCACCAGAGATTTTAATCAACTGATATGGATCCTGGTGAAACTCCCAAGGAGCTGTATGTGAGATTGAAGGAGCTGTATGGGAAGTGGATCCAGCTGCAAAGTAAAACTGTTAAAGAGGTTGGTGAAATTATTATCTTAGAGCAGTATCTGCTATCTCCTGAGCTTCAGGTATGGATCAGAGAGCACGATCCCTCTACTGTTGCAGAAGCTGCGTCATTGGCTGAGGTGTTTGTGGCTGCCCGGAAGAAAGGACAACCATGGAGTTACTCCACCTGGAGGGCGGCCAAGGACACCCGCAGACCCATCCTCTCAACCCTATCAGAGGCCAACACAAGGTGTGGGTAAGGCTCCCATGAGGGAGGATCAGCTGGCAAATACACCAACAAAGACAGTCCAGTAAAATGCTCATTTGTTACCTGTGTGGACAGGAAGGCCATACAAAACCAAGGTGCCCAAAGAACCCTGTTAAGCTCACTCAAGTGGGTGTTTTGCCTCATAAAAATGACCCTAAAGTTAAAGATGATCAATTAAGGAAACTGACAACCATCAAAATCCATGGGAAAACTTTGAGGGCTCTAATTGTCATTGGGAGTGATCAGACTGTGGTGCACAGGCAGTTTGTACTGTCTAGTGTTATCTGCACACTAGAGACCATTCCTATCTGCTGTGTGCATGGAGACAAGAAGCTTTACCATACCGCCAACATTTATATGGAAGTGCAGGGGCAGGTATACCTTTTGAACATCGGAGTTGCTGACAATCTGCCTTTTCCAGTTGTACTGGGAAGCGATCTCCCAGTCTTTTTTTATTTGCTGCATCCACCTCGTAGCTGTAACATGGCAGTAACAAGAGCTCAATCCAAGGTGGTAGATGATCAGTCCATAACCCTTAGTGCTCTACCCTTTTATTCAAGATTCAAGATTCAAGATTCCTTTATTTGTCCCACAATGGGGAAATTTACGGCGTAACAGCAGCAAAAC
>JBAJHX010000035.1:1118577-1131203 GCA_037176925.1 Amniataba percoides
TATTGCACGTCTGTCCGTCCCAGGGAGAGGGATCCCTCATCTGTGGCTCTTCCTCAGGTTTCTTCTTTTTCCCATAAGGGGATGGCCATATGGGATATAGCCACCTTTTCCTCTCACCAGCCACACATCCTCTGCTGCAGCAGCAACAGCGTCCGCTACAGGCCAGGCACGAAATTGAAGTCCATGATGTAGCTCATCTGGCAGGCTGGACAGATGTGGGCACCACTGAGAGGAAATGCTCTTCCTCTTTGGAGTCAGTCAGATGCTGTTCACATGCTGAAGGAAAATGGTGTGTTTGTGTGATCTCTGTCGAATTTATACACAAGGTGTGACTGAGGTGATGCTCACAAAGGTGGGGGGAACTAGCAATAGTCTTAAAGGGCAAGCATAAATGAAATAGAACATTTATCAACTCCTTGTTATTTCACAAAACATTTTATTTGTGTGCCCTTTGGCATTTCAGAAAATCCTGCATCTGCATCATCTCATGTGAGCATGAACATGGTTTAAGTCCTCCTGCTGGAGGGTAGGTAACTGCAAATGTGCCTTTTCTGTTTCTCAGCAGGTCATGTGAGGTCATGACGTTTTCCACACAGGCACACCACCCAACCAGCAGAGTCACTGATGCACCTCTGCACCCACGAATGTTGTCAAATCAAATTAGACTAAATTAGACACTTCAAACTTTCTTTGATTGTTAAATTTGTCAGTACTACCAATTAGTCAGGATAAGAGGACAGTTGTTGCCTAACTACCTTCATTGGATTTTTTTTAACTAATGAGCTGACAGAACACAATGTAGAGTTCACTTAATACTTTTAAGGCACCAGAATTGTTGTTAGGTTGAAGGTTTCGATGGATGTTGTGTTGGTATCAAAACTAAACAAAATACACAAACAAGCAAAAATCAAAATCTGTTAACATGGTAAATTCCCAGACTGCAGACTCAGTAGAGTACAGTATCCCATCACCCCACTGTGACTGGTTGTACAGTGTCTGCATTACAGTGGGATCCAGTTCATGGTCCTCATTCAGTCAGAACCCCAAATCCCCCCAGCAGAGCGGCAATAGTAAAAGTAAACTATGGTATAGTTAAATAGTGTTGTCAAATGTCTTTACTGGTGAAGTGGCTACTATAGTGAAAACTATAAAACAGGACTACATTTGTCTAAAATCCCATTACATATACCCTTTTAAGTGTCAGTATTTGTACCTGTAAGAACTGTGTGGCTTTCAAAATGTGGCAACTGGATGTAAATGATTTTTGTTTTAGATATTGTTACTACTGCTCTTTATTGAACTGTTCAAAAACTTGACATTCTTTTTTACAAATGTTCACATATATGATAAAATACGGAACATAATATACTATTTTTACCATTACAGCTGCACAAGATTCATTTTCAGTCTGTCTTTCACTGGTGAAACAGAAGAGCTGAATTTTTCTAACCAGGAATATTTTGACACTATTAAGCAAAAACACAGAACTCATCTAATATTTAATAAGAAACAACAGAGCTGAAGGTTTTCATGGTGTATTTATATCATTTAAAGGCCTAGACCTAAAAGCAATGCAATGTGAGTTAAGTATACAAGTGACAAAATGTGCAAGTAGTTACTTTCTATTTACTACAAATAACCATGTGGAACAGATTGCTGTTTATATATTACATCTTTTAAATCATTGTTTGATAAAGTATAAATGTATATAGTACATAACAGTAATTAATGCTTGTAATTAGAATGACCAAATAAATAAGACAAAAATTTATTATTAATATAAAATACAGGAATAAGGTCACTATTTATGGGGCATCACATCATCATACTCACATATGCTATGCTCACTGATCTCTCATTTCAATAACTATGTTTCATTACAGAACCAAATAATGGTTATTGTTCATTTACTTTTTGTAAATGAGTTTATTCTAGAATCCAGAGGTGGTGACAGTCTTTGGCAGATTTTCATGTATGTTCGTGTTAGCAGAAAGAGTTAAAAGCACAAAAACAATAAGACTCCACATGTGAAACAAGCTGGAGTGTTTTAAAATTAAGTGCATACTTTGGAAATTGTAACGTGTTGAATCTAAAAAGAAAACACCAGAAATTTGGCTGAAAAAATCAAAGCAGTTAATCACTGTGTATATATTAAGCAATTCCTTTAATCCTCAAAATGCATTACTCAGAAACACATGGATGGTTTCATGAAGGACGAAGTGAGGTGTATATTCAGTCCATTTACACACTTTGTAGATATTCTTGCATTTAAAGATGCAATCAGTAATATCATACAGGTGGTGGAGAGCACAAATATTTAGTGTTCTCTTGAAGAAATAGAGAACTGCTGGTCATCATGCTAGTGTTTATATCATTGGTGGCATCACCTTACCCGAGTCAGTTAGTACTCAGTGAAAAAGTGAAAACCTGCCAGCATAGGAAGAAATTAAACTTTACATTACTCAAAAACAACACTGTGAAGCCTTATGGGAAATGTAGAGTTCAGCATTGAGCTTGACCCACATAAGATACCTAAAGTCAGGATATTTAGGCCTCTGATGTCTGTTTTTAATTTTCACTGGTCTTTATCCAAGTGCAATACTACACTTATGTAGTGAGCTTGCAAATATAGAATTAGCTCAGAGAAGTCTACAGGGTTATGCTAAGCCTAGTGACAGTAATAATGTGAAAGAGCCAGCCTTTACTGATTGCACCTTTATCTAACACTTACTATATTCGTTCACCAGTAGGACTCAAGGCAGTGACGATTAAAAACATTACAGTCTCTAACATCTTGTTAGATGTTAGAGACTCTTCCAGTGCAGCTAATGAGCAGATTAATCATTTATTCTTGAACATCAGTCCAGGCATTGAAATTCAGTACTGTATTTCAGAAAAAAAAAACGCAGTGAGACAGCCCGTGATCCGTACAAAGAGCATCAGATAATCGACCGCTGAGGTCAACAAGCTGGAGAGAAAACTGGCTGATGTTCCATCAGCATTTAAGGACGTAGCATGCACCTTCAACGCATAAATCTAATGGCAAACTGTCATGTCAATGGGCACTTCCAACTGCAGGACATTAAAAGCAGCCAGCAAGTTATTTTTTATTGTTAACTGGTAGATTAAGATGGTGAATACATGGCCCAGTATGCAATGTTGCAGTTCCCGTAAGCATTACCAAACAGAAAGGCACCATTGATATTTTTTCTGCACTGAAATATACTGTGAACCGTTGCTACATACTAGTGTATGGCACTTTACCTACAAGACATGAACACATTTGTACACTTTATAAAACTCTTTATTTACTACATCACTAAAATAAAAGTTTCATTTTTCATTTACACAGCAAATAATTTATAGAAAATAAAGGTTTAATAGTGATTATTCCTTTTTTCCCTCAACATAAAGGATTCTCAGCAATTTCTTTTTACTTTACACAGCGATTGGATGTTGTTTGGTGGTGGATGACTTGAGTTGCAAGTCACTGTTTGGTGATGCTGGGTTAGTCCTGCTGCTGTCCACAGCCCTGAACAACAGGGCGGTAGGGCTCTCTGTATTAAGGAAGGCTGTGTGTTCCCCCTGACGCTCCTCTGCTTCACTCACTAACAAGCTGTCACTACTGGACTCCACATTATGCAGCAATTGGCCATTGGGGACTCTTTTGGTGCTGCAGTCGTTGATGTTGTTGTTTGTATTCAGTATCTTCTCAGGTGATGCTGAGAACATGTGACTGGCAGCTGTGGCATCATGGTCGCCTATGATTTGGTAGTTACCATTCTCCATAGTAAACAGTGGGCTCGATGGTAGGCTGTGTGCCACGTGGCCATGGTTATAGTGGGCAGAGGTCCTCTTCTGTTCATCTCGGCTCGAGGTTTTGTGTGGCTGACGTGCGTTCGACAACAGCAGGGGGCGCTCCTCTTCACCAGAGGGGCTTAAAGCCACTGAGGGGACAGAGATGGCCAGGCTGGACAGGGGGGCTGACATCTCTGATGGAGGAGACCCTGGAGTTGCGAGAGACGTCCGGGACTCCGGAGACAGCTGAGTCATGGCAGATACAAACCTACAAGAAACACACAGTCATAAGAGAAACACCTTTTACCAATTTGTTTGAAAGATGTTCATGTTTGTGTACACATCACAGACAGATAGAGAGTTGGATTACAAGTCCTGCATTGTTCATTGCAGGACTGTGGACAATAAATCCTGAGATTATCTACCCGCTTACTGTATCATAACATATGTTTGGTGAGAAGCAAGGCACAGCGCCAAAAACATCTGTCACAGGGCAGCACACAAACTGTGCCAGAAAACACTGCATCACTGTTCATCCATTTGATGTTTACTGCAGCTACAAGTGGAGCCCTGTCAGGACTGCACTCCTTGATTTCACTTAAACAAGAGCCCCCTGCTCAGTGGGCAGTCCTCTACTGTTCACTTGTCCACTCAGTCAGGGAAACTTTGAGTACTAAATAATCTTCTGCTTACTTTAAGCACAGCTGGCAAACTGTGGATACCTTCATTATTTTAGTCCTGCAACACAGCAGCTCTGTGAAAATCTCCAGCCCTCATTCTGTATTTGTTTGAAGATGAAGACACCCCAGCCTCTCTCTCTCATTAAAGTAGCTCCACGTGCTGAGTCTGTATTCCTCCTACTAATAATGAATTCAGCCTGTCCTCCATGTTGTGTCCAGCTACACCTACAGAGGCTGCATGTTGTCACCAATAGTGGGACTTGCTGATCACGCCCGCATGAACCTGTCCCAGGAGTTTAGATTTGCATCTGCATCTTCACAAGAGCCCAACACAGGAGGAGAAGGTGATATTTTTCACGCCTTGATATTTTTACTTAACTGACGTATGACTATTTAACTAATGTAATAGTCTGATGGTCTGCACTGAGAAACACAAGTTTCCTCTTTTTCTCATAAAATAAAATACATTTCCATAAAACATGTTTCAGAATTACTTAACAAACCTTATGTGTCTCATGAGGCTTTTTTTATTAAAAGTTAATACTTTGAGCATGACCAAAATGGTGTGTCTGTGTGTGTGTGTGTGTGTGTGTGTGTGTGTGTGTGTGTGTGTGTGTGTGTATGTGTGTGTGCAAAAAAATCAAAATAATTATATTAACATAACATTAACATAAATACATTTCGATGTGTTTGAAGCTCTAGTCAGAGCAGCTTGTATAATGCATGTTCATATGAGTATGATGACATGTGTGTGTTTGTGTGTATTTGTGTGCTGGGGGCTGTTATATGAGATGTCACAAAAAGAGCAACAATCATTATTGATAAATGGATGGATGAGTGGATGTATTCAGTTGTCTAGGTTAAATAAAAATATAGTAGATAGTCTGAGCATATTTTTTGTCTTGATTTCAAGTTCTTCATAATGCTTTCCTTGGCAGTGGTTGGTGAAATATTATAGATCCAGGTCATTTCATTATTTCCATTTGACTTCTGCTGCCATTGTGAGGAATAATGGAAGGAGTATTGACTAAAGCTCTTTATTGAGCTCTGTGGGGAATCCCTGCAGTAGAAGTCGTGGATGTCTTGATGTCCTCTGGGTTATACAAGGTGTGCCCTGCAGAGTGAACAGGAGAGGCAACGTGGACATGAAAAATATGTAAATTCCCTTTTCTCTGGATGTTTTATGTGGCAACCACCAGAAAGACCCCAAAAAATTGTATGATATTTGACTATATTTGATTTTTATTTGAAGACTGTGAGAGATCTGAGATCTGCTGGAATTATTTGGTTTTACCCGGGAAGGATAAATGAGCACATTAAAGTAATTATTGTGGAATCTCAAAGATTGGTCATGGTAGTGAAAACTGAATAAAATAAGGAGGGATTATTAGTTTGGGCCATATACTGTAAATAATCAAGTATTATGTTAGTATTGTTGACAACAAAAGGGGAATCTCATTTTGAGAACTGATCCTGTTTGGTGTGTTTCCTGAGGAGTATCCATTATCTGTTTTATTACTGATTTATTCACACATTCAGTCCTCACAATGTTTGGTCCCTAATATTGTAGCATTTCAGTGGACAGTATAGTGTAAACCTCATAGCAGGGGTGTCAAACAGAATAGAATATTTTGCATATTTGTCTTTGTTGTCTCTGTGTCAGTTACCTTGTACTTTAAGGCCAGTCCCTGTCAGAGCTGGGTGTGTCTCGGCACTTCTTTGAATAAGCACTTAAGTCTTTGGTGCCACCAGTGGCGTTCAGACGACCCCGGCCGCCCTGTGTGGCACGTTGGCTATTCTCCACCCATGACATCACCGAGACAGACTCAGTGTCAGACAGGACACTGTTGCTCCAGTCATTACTCCAGCTGCAGAGACAGGGAGGGGGCGTTCACATGGAGAAGACCATGACATAAATATACTGAGAGCCTGAACCTCTGTGTATTTCATTCCTGTCTGCTCACCGTCTGTGTTGTGTGAATTACAAGTCTGATTTAATGATGCAGCTTTGAATTATATGATCAGTAACTGGAACTGCACTCAAATTTACAAGAATGTGTTCAGCCAGTCAGGACTGTGTCTGCCAATGTGTAACAAAGAAAATCAAACACTTTGTATTTCTGTGTCCTTTGGGGTGATAGAGCATGTTAGAGTTTTCATGTTAGCAGCATTAGTCTGCCATAACCACATTAAAAGTTATTTCACTATGTTTATTTCAACAATTTGATCATTTATCTGATTTATTTACCCTGTAAAAGCACTCTGTGGAGCTTTTATCTGCTTATGAAATAGTCTCAATAATATTGATGATCTACATAAGCAAACAAGATCAACAAGAAGACTGTCTTTTTCTATTACTTTCTAATTATTATTCCTGATGTCTGCCACACGGTCAGATTTTTCCATAGTAAATGGATGATGAAACAGTGTTGGGGTTTGCTCTAGCTGAATTACATTTGCTTCATCTCTAACTGAACCCCAGTCTTTTCCTTTAAAATAGTCTCCTTGAAGCAGACTGTAAGCTAGCATTAGGTGAAGCACGACCACCTTTGTCCACAGGGACATGACCTCCACTCTGAGTGAGCTCCTGTGTGGTGGAGCAGAGTCTGTGCAGGATCAGTGATTGAATCTTCATCAGATCCTCTGCTCTGATTGGCTGTTTTCATTCAGGTGTGGTGGATTCTTGTCCAATGATCTTAGAGGCAGCAGGTGGAGCCAGCAGAGTCTGATTTTATCACAGATTATCTGTCTATGTTCTGCTGTCAGGACATGGAGACAGTATGACTAAATGCTATTTCCTATGAAAGTTTGAAAGTTGTTTCAGTTACCACTGTTGATACTTATGTAACCTTTGGTTGAAATGCAGCCAAACAACAAAGTGATATAAATTATTATGCCTTTTTCAAATCTAGAATTAACTGACAAGTAAACCAGGTAGGTAATCTTGTCTACACACGCAATATAGTTTTGGTCCAGGGTGTTTGTAAAAGTAAAAAAATAGGACATATTTGGGTACCGTATTTTCCGGACTATAAGCTGCTACTTTTTTCCCACGCTTTGAGCCATGCGGCTTATCCAAAGGTGCGTCTTTTCTGTGGATTTTTCTTTACCCGCCAGGGGGCGCTTTTGCAGGAAGTGCATAAACGAGACAAGTGGTAAGTCAAAGTGCAAAGAAGAAAGCGCTCATTTTATTTAGCAAAAGCCAATGCAAGCAGCAGGCACGACTGAGAAATTATTTTCAAACACACTAACACAAACACACTAAACTGTCGTCTTTCCCCCCTCATCATGGAAAGCACACGGAGAAGTTCATATGATGCCGCTTGTTGTTCATATTGTAACGATAGTAAACGTGACTCTACAGTGTGCTCGCATGCAAGCGCCGACATGTAACCGAGAGGATCCGGTCGTTTTTCAAAATAAAAGATTTTTCAAAATAAAAGATCGTTCAGACTCAGATAATAAATAAAACGGAAATGATGAATTATTTCTTGTGCGGCCTGGTACCAATTGATCCGGCGGTTGGGGACCCCTGATCTGTCCAATATATATCTCATTTCACAACCTAGATATCGGGGGCTTATAGCCCGGTGCGGCTTATATATGTACATTTACTTTTTTTTTTCTAAACTTAGTGGGTGTGGCTTATATTGAGGTGCACTCTATAGTCCGGAAAATACAGTATATTTTATTTCTATGTAGAATTTACAGCTCTCATCTACTGTGACACTTTGCACTCACAGCAACCATTCTGAACTGTTATTGTAACCAAGATTGTGAGAATATCATATCAAGTATGTCTATATCCATGTCCTGTGAAGGTGCTTGTTATGTCTCCTATATCAGACCAATCAGAGAGTTTTGTTTTAGATTACTGACCAACCAAGAGCATCCCACCCCCTCAGGAGGAGCATCCAGAAGTGTACTGATGCTGGATAAATTGTTGTTGTTGTACACGCTCTCCATTCACTCCAGACCCTCCTGTTTCCAGGTCTGTATTGTACTTTCTACAATCTGAGGAGGACTTTGTACTAAAGAAGTAGTGTTTTGTTCTGTGCCTTAGTGTTAGGCTCCAGTACCGAGGACATAAATCAAACACAACACAGTGATTGAAGCAGCAGGCAGCAGAAACTGGAGGGAGCTACTGAAGTTTCTCAGAGGAGCACTGACCATGCAGTGATCCAGGACAGTCCACAGTGAAGGGAGTACACAAACTTCCACTGTGATATCTCATCCAACAGCCTGAACCACGACTCACAACTAGAACTGAACTGAAGACAACTGTAAGAGAAGCCATGTGAACTATCAGATACAGAGCCACAATAACAGACTGCCAGACTGCACACAGGCAGAGTGTCACTGTTTCACATCCACATTTACAGTGACACACATGCACATCATACAGTACATTCAGTACACACACACACAATTCATATTGTTTCTGCCTGGTCTGGAGCAGAAGCTGAGTGTGTAGTGGGCTTCTGTGATGAGCTGATGCAACGCTGCATCTGATGCAGCTGAAACTGAATGTAACCATGTACTGTATCTTCCATCCATCCATCCAGCAGGGACACCTCTGTGCTGAGCAGGCCGCTGGAAACAACACAGGAACTGCACCAGGAACAAGTGAAAGGGCTTTGTGGACTTTTGGATTGTTCTTTGCTTTGCTTTTGCTTGATTTTCTTCTCTGTGGTGCCCTAAGCAGGTCATCACTAGTCATCACTGAAGCTATCATTGTTACCTCTGAGACTATTCTAAAACCAAACCAAATTTCCTGACTAACTAGCTCACTGTATATAGAGTTCTTCTTACCTTTGGCTGGAGATGTGGGTGAATGTGGTGTTTTCATGCGCAGATAAGGCATATTTGCTTGTGGAGAAGGTTGTTTCCGTTTCCCTCTCAGCTGCATGCTGCGTAGTCATCCCATTACATTGCTATAACAAGAGGAGCAGAGTACGGATTGGCAACTGACACAGGTCTAAAGATTCAAAAGCTTTTGATGCCTTTCATTTAATACCAAAGAGTAACAGAATACACTGACAAGCTGCAAATCTTGAAGAGGCATGTTGGAAATCTGACGTCCTCTGGCTGAGCTCGCCACGTTGGACCCACCACCAGCATTGGTGTTGTTGTTCCTCTTATTCCTCACACTCTGCCTCAGACGGTCATGGAGCCTTTTTCTCTGCTTCCTGTTTGTGAAGAAACAAATCTGAGGTGAAACTTCCAAATGCATATCAGGGTAACACTTAACCCAGTTTCATCTAATGTTATTATGTCTTGACCATGGCAACGGTAATTCATATATTTTATGTAAAGAGGTCAGATAAAAAACAGCCCACAAATAGCGTCCAATAGCACCACAAAATCCCCAGACTTGTTTGGCTGCACCATTCTCTGATGTGAATATTTCATTGTTGTCTTTTCTTTGGAAAGGACTTATTCTTTCATTTGGACCTGTGACTCTGACCCAGTTCATGAAAACAGGTTACAGTAGAGGAGATTTTGGGGGAACTATTGGGCACTAAAGGGAGTGTACCTTTAAGTTATAATGAAACATAAAAATGTGACATGAATTACTTTGTTTTGCAGTAGGCAACCACACACATGATTCCAACGACTAGGAGTGCAATGCAGATTCCTGATATTGTTAAAATACGTTTCTGATACAGCTCCTCAGCTTCTGAAAAAGAGAACAGTCCACTCTTAAAACTTCAGATCTACAACACACACAGACAGACACACACTCATACATCAAGAGCATGGCAGCCACAAACCCAAACAATAAGAAATGTTATTTTCTAGTTTATGGCGACCAATTATCCAAACACATCTTTGAATTAGAAGTCATTTGCTTCTATCAATCTGATTTAAAACAAATTCACTGAGCTGGCAGAGTGGCCCTCATTTATTTAGCTTACTTATGACTGACCCAAGTACTTACATGAGTGGAACAGTGATTTATTACTACACTTCCATATGAGAGGCAGTTCTAACAAAGAATGGTGAAACTCAAAGCAGAAGAGGCTCACATCTAGTCCCTGGTAAGGGTCGGGTTTTAGAAAGACTGGATTCTACAGCTCCCATAATGTATCTGACATGATCATAACCATGACTTGCCACAAAGACTTGACATTTCTTAAAAAGCATCATACAGCTGAGGGTCTCTTTGATATAATGATATTTGATATACTGAGAGCTGAGAGCCCATTTGTTACTGTGTATGTCTGTATGTATAAGCACATGTATGTTTACTTATTTATTGCTCATATTCAAATGACTTATGGTTTTTCTTCCTTTGTGTATTCATTTTAGCACATGAGATTTTCATGTGATTTCAATCAGATTTTCCATCCTTACATATATATATATATCTTGTATATATCTTTGTTTTTGTCTCTCTGGTCTTTTTTCCAGCTGTACCTAGCAGAATATCAATCTTTTATACTGATACACACTTTTTGCAGAACAAAGCTTATTTGCATATTGTGAAATGTTTCAGGTGAAACATTCAGTACATGCTATCAGTTTCACTACCTAAAATGCATCATGTAGGTCTGTTGCTGTGCAGAACCCTATAACTGGTACCAAACTGCTTTTTCACTGATTTTGTCTTCCCTTTAATCGATCAAGATTTACTGCAACAACATAAGTCATCTGTCAGACTGGTTTCTCTTCCCCAATGCTGCGTTCCATTTGGCAAGTGCAATAAAGCAATAAGTTTCACGACTGCAGAGAGAGAGCTTAATGTTTCTTTCCCCAGTGTTTAACCTTGTTCTTATGTCTAAGATGGTTTGATGAATGTATCACTTATTTAGTTTTGTCAGCCATAATAGATTTACTGCACTCAGTGCAGTAAGTTTTAGCCAATTAACTGGTGTTGTTTCGAGATATATTGTATTCAGTCTCAATTAAATGGTCCCATTGAAAGAGAAACAAAATATTCACATGAATTAATATCAGATGTAACTGTACAAAAAGCTTCCTTTTCATCTGCTGTCTCTGGGCTGGTTGACACTAGTTTGATACAGTTTGACGAGATGAGCCTGCCCTCAGTGTGATGAGAAGAGGCAGAACATACAGAGCTTCTAGACGGAAGGAAGGATACAAGGAACAGTTGGAAACATACATGTGGTGAAGGTGGAAAAAGGAGGGCAGATGGTAGGAGATGAAGTTAGGATGTAGTGATGCTGCTCTACATGCTGAACACTGCTTGCAACAGAAAATGTAGGGAGGCAGAGCTGAAGGGATGTGAACATACAGCATCAGAAATGTACAGCCTCTTTGGCTTTAATAGTGTGCTGAAAACCTCTGCAGTATTTGGACTGTTTACCTGAATCAAAAAGTGAGAGATTAAGTAAATGTGACATTAAAGCCATAACTTACAGATGTACCACAGTGCTTTGTCATAAATAGTGTTGGTGTTATTGTTGAGGACTAAAACATGTTCAGAATGTGATATTTTGTGTGTGTTGGTAATCAAGGCTGTATGATCCCTTCATCTGAGAGAGAAATTCAGCTTTAGTAGAGGATTAGCTTACAGTCTTACATCTGCAAACTAGGAGGAAGGAACAATCCATACCCATAAATTCAATCCCAAGATGTTCTGTCAGTGCAGAAAGGTGAAAAAAAAGAAAATTGGATTTTTTAGATGAGGTAATAATTGTATTTCTCACATGAGTTTTAAAGTTAAAGAGATGTAGTCAGATTTTGCTCTATGGATTATGGTTAACACACTATCAAGAGTCATTATGTACAATTATATACTGTAGACTCTCTATATAAACTTATATAAACCTTATATATCTCAAATCTATCCTAAAGGTACAGGAAACCAAAGACCAAAAATCACCTGAGCTTACTCTGACATTCCTCAAAGATTTCAAAACACGAGTTCTGTGTATCTCCAGTGAATGCAAATACAGTCGTGAGTTAAAAGGCGTGTGACGTAGGTCGCCGCAGCAACACCCAAACATGGCACATATTGTAGGTAACACAGAGAATCTCACAGCATGAACTGAGCGTTTGACAACCTGAACTACTACAGTTTAACACAACAGTAAAGTAAATTTGAGTACCGTATTTTCCGGACTATAAGTCGCAGTTTTTTTCATAGTTTGGCCGGGGGTGCGACTTATACTCTGGAGCGAC
>JBAJHX010000035.1:1143373-1158817 GCA_037176925.1 Amniataba percoides
CAGTGATGCTCAATTCTTTTCTGTCATGACCCCCCAAGATGAAGTACTGAAAGTGAAACTGAAGTGCTGCAGCAACTATTTCCAAATTCAGTTTATTCACTCATTTTGTAACATTCAAGTCTAACCCTAACACACACACACACACATACACACACACACACACACCGTTCGTACACACGCACCTGATCCCGCCAACAGTTTGAACTGCCTCCTCCCACAACATTTGTCCCAAAGCAGTGCTCCACCCTGGAATACCCTTTTGTGTCACTATGGCAAGGTGGTGTCCAAACAATAGTCCAGACAAACCATGCAAACTGAATGTTTCCTTTTTGTGCTTGTTTGATTGTTTTTGTTTCACCCATCACTTCCTGAGAAAAAAGACATTACTACGACCAAGATGTTTACTCTAGAGCTGCAGATTTACTACATATTTTGCATCAGAATAAAATATTGTCTTGATAAATTAAAAAGATGATGAATTACTCAATTAAATTAATCAATTAAATGATGAATTCACCATTGTAAGAAATGTAGAGACAAATTATCCCTAAAGATGTTGATATGTCTTGGCCATGAGTTGCCCTCTGCCGACACAGAGCACCATTGGCATCCACTCAGAGTCATCGTGTCTACCTTTGTCAGTGGCTAACTGACTCAGATCCTTGTTAATAAAATAAATCTCTTTTTATGCACAAATCAACACCATGCCACCTTGGTTAAAGAGCCAGCTGGTAAGATTAGGAGAAAAATGCTCTTATTTTGAAAATTAGCATGAATATACATTCCCAGTCCTTGTCCAGCTCATCTCCGAAGCAAATTCTCCAATTCTTTCTTTTTTACTCACTTTTCTTCATTGCTTTTCTGTGTATTTGTCTGTCCTGTAAATTGTTGCTATCTCATTTCTTGCTTGTTGTTTATACATGCATGGATGGATATGCATCCATGCATATCCATCCATGTTGTCCACACTGCTCATGTTAAGAAGAGGAAGCCTGTACAGGAGCAGCGTGAACCTCTACCAGATACTCTGATATGATTGGTTGATTTGATTCAGGTACTCTGTTCTGATTGGTTGATTTGACTCAGGTGTGGTGGACTCCTTTCCAATGATCTTGGAGGCAGCAGGTGGAGCCAGAGGTATTTTGAAAAATGTAAACTAGTGCTACTTTAATGTAAGTGAAGGTTTAGGTTGTATGAAAAAGTTCCGTGTACCCACATGTTATCTGGCACACAGTTTACCACTCATTGCATTTTAACCTACTGTGTTTCTGTGTGCAAAGGACAAAGTAAGTAGTTGGACTTCATTATAAGAATTATGAACAACATTAAAACAATGGCCTTAATGGCCTTGTATATTTTGTGGTGCACACCAGAAAGTTAAAGATTATTCCCCATGTCCCTTTCAGGGTTCAGTACTGAACAGGTAGTGCTCTGTAGAAACATCCCTACAAGTGACATCTTTCACATTAGTCATTTGATCTACTACACACAAAATACTGCTTATCATAATCGTAATGGTTTTTCATTTAGAAAAGCCACAGTGTAGCTGGATTTGAAAATGGCTTTGCCGTCTGTATGTACTGGCAGACAACAATGCATATAACTTTTTAGAATGCAGTAGTAACTTGCATTAGTCACAAGCTCCTTCTCTGGATAACAGGTTACCAACTGCTTTGGTCCTAGACATGTAACCCTGTCATTTACAGCATTAGGCTACATCCTATAATTTCTTGTGTGTGGTGGAGGTGCTGACCTCAGTGCTGACTTCAGTTTGATTTCACCAAGACTGAGACTCTCTGATTGAACTACTGACAGTCTAAATCTAGATCTGCAATCTAGATGAATAAATCTAGATACTGACAGTATATATCACAGCATATTGGAACTAAATTATGGACATTCTTATTACTCATGAATGATTAACATGCAGTTTATCTGGGAGGCTAAATAATTGTTTAGTCAAATACAATTTACTCATATTGAAATATTCATCATTCAACACATGACTCCGGATCTCCACTGACCCTCAAACTACCTCTGACAAAGTTTTCAGGCAAAGCAAAGTAAATTAACTTGCTAGTTACCACAGTGTGAGATAAGTTGGCATATACAAGCACAGAAAATACCTTCTCACCTCTGAGAAGGCATCAGTGACTCACTGGTGACACCAACTCTCTGTGGTCAGGGAGACACCTACAGCGGTAACATCACTTGTATGTAATAAATATTTGGTATATAAATGATTGGTGGTCATTTATTCTAAAAACCTTAAATAAAACTGCAGGGATAAAACTTTTTAATATTATCAATAACTCTTTCTGTAACGCAAACATGGCTTGTGTTTGTAAAATGTCTGTGTTTCTCTCTTTGACAGAACACACTCCCTCTTCACTGCCGTCCTTCTCACTATGAACTGTTCTGTTGAGTTAGCCAGTGTTTGGAGGAAATCCATTTGAACTTGATGAATCAGCAGCTCACAGCTTATATCCAGTGCCAACATTAAGTACAAATGCAAGAAGTGGTGTGCCTTTTATGTAGTACAAAGAATGAAGGATGTGAATCTGCACTGTCATTTAGGAGAAGTCACTTCACATCAGATTGCCATTTTTTTTAACTATTACCATATTCTTTCCCTACTTTTAAAGGTTTTAGATCATCAGCCATGTCTGAAATAACCTAATTTTCAATAGCAGAATTAGGCTGGGAATAAAATTGGCCCTGGTGCATGTATTTGATTCAGACCATCCCACCAACCACCACTGGGCTGCTCTCCCTGATCCCAGAGCCTTCAGGCTCACACGATGAAATGTCTGACTGGTAAATTAATCATTTCTTCTTTTAAAACATTTGGCTGCATCAGCCTCAAGACTTCAACCTCTTCTCTCTCAGCCTAAGGTTTTTCTCTTTTTGTCCATATTGCTCCACTCGACTTTTCATCTTTTCATGATGTTACTACTTAACCTGGGTAAAATTAGAATGGACTGGACCAAAAGTAATTGACTGGGAGAGAGGCTCACAGTCTGTGGGTTGACAGTGCATCTCTCATGAATGTTTTTTCTAATGGGCAGCTCAAGGTGCCCACAGAGCGACTGATCCACTGGGATTGCTCCTGGTGCTCTTGATGGCCAGTCCAACTGTGCACAAAGTGATTGCCATTTGAGGAGGTGTGAACATAGGAAAGTTTGAACCTCTTTTTCTATTTTCAGTCTTCACACAAGTACTTGTGTCTCTTTCTTTGAGGAACCACTTTTGGAAATCGTATGCCATTATCGCTATTTGGACAATTCAAGACGAGAGACTGAGGAGGTACATTATACAAGACATTCAACAGGCTGAGAACATGGGAATATGAAGCTGTCACTGCATCAGACCCTCACTGGCTTCCCACCACAAAACAGTCATTTGTATTTGTTGAAACACATGTCCAGGTACTGCTGCAGGTATTTTCAGGCAGTGTCAGACACCTGCCTTTAAAGTGTCAGGGTGCCAAATGTTGCAGAATTTTGTTAGCATGTCACTGGTACTAAGCATTTGTCCACAGTGCAGTGATAGTAGTACAGAGTATTGATCGTCTATCCATACTGCTGATTAAGAAAGCAATATATGCCTTCACAGAGATTGGTTGGACAGTGACCCACACCTGCCACCATCACTTTAGATTAGCATAGATACAGTGTAATAAATCAGACAGTGATGTGACTACAACAGAACCATCATGGTGGCGAGCCACTGGCAGACAGACTGTATTAGCGGGTTGTTTTTCCCTGCGGTGGAGGGATGGAGGGGGCATCAATTAGCCTCCAGAAGGCTCTGACCTTGAAATGGAGCACAAGCAGAAAACAGGAAGTCTCCCTGTACCACAGTTTGTGTCCCACATCATTGATTCCCACTTTTTCATATGACTGGAAATGTATTTTAGGGATTTCCTCTACTAGCTAAGGCATTCAGAACAATACCATAACAGCATCCATTTATTGTAGTTTGTCTAAATCATTGTGGCGTAATCTAACGGATCGTTCATTCTTAAAGAGGAAGGAGTGAATATTAGATATTGTACATTCACTTGCTATAGGGGTAAAGTAGCACTGACAAGAACTGTTGTTCCCTGCACACCTACCTACGTAGCAATACTTCAGAGGCTTAGTCATGGCCCAATGCTACACTCTGCAAGTCACAACGTGTCTGCTTTCAGGCGAAGTCCTGAAAGCAGACACTTCCTGGCTCAGATGACAGAACACAGCATATACGAAATTCAATGATGCAACTTTTTTTTCAAAAATACCTAGTTTGTCTTTACAGTAATGAAAATCATAGTCCAAGGTTAAGCATTACACCAGCCTCTATCCCATTATGACATCCAATAACATGATGTTAAAGGCCAGCTGTGGAACAAAGGGCATCTTGCATGAAAAAGGAAACCCAATACTAGTGGTTTCACTGAACAAGTGTCGGGTACTTACAGATTGTTGGGATGAAGATGTCGTTTAATTCCTGCGTAGTCTGAGGGTGGGGAGTCTGCTTTGGGACAGTGGGATGTTCAGCGTTGTATTTCAGTGTAACAGAGGGATCAGACTGAGTCACTCTTGGAGACTGAGGCACGTACGGCCTTCGTGTAGATTTCTCCTCCACTAAAACATCAGGACGTCCTGTGGTAATGGCGGTGGTCCAGGAGACAGTGGACGGAGATGAATGAGGAATGGTCACCGTTAGTCCCAGCGTGGGGTCAACTGATATGGTAAATGGGTCCTGTCCGACACGCTTAGGATGTGTGTGTGTAGGTGGTTCGTACTCAAAGATCTTATCCACAAAGACCCATTTGAGGCCAGCTGTGCAAAGGGCTAAGCTAAGAAGACAGGCCAAGATAGGCAGGATGCAGATTTTCTCAGAGTGCAGGCAATTGTTAATCTGTTCCATCTCTATGCACACACAGCAGGTCCCTGGCAAGGCCACAATTCCCAAAGCCCCCAAATGCTCCCCATCACCGCCACCGTCTCCCTCTGCAGTTCCCTCTGCGCCCTCCTCCCCACTCTCACCAGCTGCCTCTGTCTCCTCTGGTTTCTCCTCAGGGACTTGTCCAGTATCAACAGTAGAGGTGGTGGGGGAGGCCAAACCTGAAGGGGGGGCTGGCCCTGCAGAGAAGTCCTCCATTCCCTCAGTCATCCTTTCCAACTGCTGGATGAAGGGTCTCTGAACACTTCCAGTATTAACTCAGAGCATCACAGGGTGGCTGTCTGCCACCGGTCTCCTCGAGTATGTTTTCCATCATGAGGTTGTAGAGCCAGAGCTGGAATTTCAGAGGAAGGTAAAAAATCTCTTCTGAGTGAGTTGGACCTTGTTAACAGTCTGGGAGGTAGGTGGACAGCCTTCTGCGTACAAGGGAAAGGAGTTCCTTACTCATGCTCCCTCACAGGAAACACACACGAGTCTATAAATAGAATCATCAAATTTGCTGCAGGCAAAAAGAAAAATTGCCAGAGATTTAGATTCCTTAAATGTTCTGCATGGTCTGCTGGTGAGCTGCGGAGGAATAGCAGCGCTCACTCACCTGAGCACTTGGGCAGAAGAGGCGGTGTCGATGTGATGAGCCGGCTGCAGCTGCAGTAGCTGTAGTGCAGAGGACAGGACGGCCAGGCACTGCAGTGGCAGGAGGGACATGCTGTCTTGTCTGTGGAGCTCCAAGTAGCTGAAAGGCTGAATCATCAGGGAGCGGCAGGTGCCCTTCCTCTCAGCGCAGCCACAGAAACAGATGAGTAAGGGGAAAGAGAGAGAAAGAGAATCATAGAGAGAGGGAGGGGTAGGGGGGCTGCAGTAGCACAGAAGGGCAGAGAAGACGGGATACTCCCCTTTTTCTTCTCTCACCCCTCCTCTCTCAATCTTTCCTCTCCAAGTGGTGAGCAGGGCAGCCTTGGGCCTCCTCCCTCTCTGCCTCTCTTCCTGTCTGGTGGTGTGTCCGTGCTCTCTTTGCAGGCTGCTCCCAATCCCAGCACAAAGCATCCAGCTAAGCAAGTTCCTACTTGATCCAATTAGAGTGCATGTCAGCGAATCACAGGCGGGCGAACTGCTGTAGCCGCCCCTCCAGCACCACTCCCCATTGATTATGCTGATACTAAAGGGTGTGTTTTTTGTCAAGGGGAAGGAGCCAGGGAGGCAGACATATGATCCACCCCAAGAGGATGCAGCCATTGTGTTCTACTCCTCTCAAGTATCTGCATTCATTAGTTTAATAACATGATCACACAGATGATAATGATAATGAATAAGACAATTCTGGTGACAGGGTATAGATACGAACACACACTTGTATTTATGTATGTATGTATTTATATATACACTATATGTACACATACGTATTATATACATATGTATTATGTATGTGTAATGTATGTGTTATGTGTTAGTAACACCATCTGCGATCAGTCTGCCGTTTTATGGCCTAATGTAATTAAGAGGATTGCTAATGGACACGTGAACTTTCTTTGATCTTTAGGCTTGGTGTTTTTTATTTAATGTGCAAAAACAAAAGAAGCTGTAATGCGTTAATAACCAGTCAGTGCAAACTGATCTCATTTTAACAGTCAGCAGCAGAATGTCACTGCTGGCATGGCAGAAAATTTTAAGAATATAATCACAGAGGTTATCAGATAATTAAATTAACTTGAAATATATCCTAAATACCAAGAAATGATTCAAATCAACTAAAACACACATGTGGTTCATTTCAGGTGGCCTGAAAAATAAGCACAAAAATATTCCCCAATCTCTGTCATATTTCCTATATTTATTTTGGTATCCAGTTTATTGAATATAACACACAGTAAATTGGGAATATTGATCACAAAACTCACACTTCCTTTAACAGCCTGCAAGAGTGACAGAAAGCCCCAGACTGCCAATAAAACTATTAACTTCCCAACCCCCAGCTACCCAGGCTAATAGGCTAGCTGCACAATCCAAAGTCTTCTTGAGGAGTCGCGGCTTAAACAAGATAAAGACACTCAGAAAGGTCAGGTCACCGCGACACTGAACATTGACACTGCCGTGACCTTTTCCAATCCTCAGACAGAATTAATACCAGTAATGGTATCTGTGGGAGAGGACTTCCTGTCAGGCCCCTGAATTAGGGACCTGCATATTGATTAACTTCTCAGCATTTTCACCCATTTATATGGAGGCCAAAAAGTGATACAAGGAAAAAAAGAGCATGATAGATTAAAAATAGATTAATAAATATACATTTTATTCAGATTGTACGTTTATTCATTTTATTTCATAGCTATTTATTCATTTAGATATTTTTACATTTATTTATTTTCACATTTTTATTTATTTATTTCTAATTCAATTCTAAGTATTATTTCAGTGAGTTATCAATCTTGTTGGGGAAAAACATCCAAAATAGTCAGAGTATTTTTTTCAGCTTTGTAAGCCAAGAGTCTCAGAGCCACACCAGACTCAGTGTTCAAAAGCTACGATGAGCTCATGTCTCTTTCAGACTCATTTGAGAAATTTAGGACAAGCTCTAAATCATGATGATAAATCATGATTTATGGTGCTGCAGTTTTTTTCTGTATTTTTTTCCCTGCATATTGAAGGTCTGAATAACAGGCTACTAGTAAAATACTTGTCAATGTGCATGTGTACTCAAGCATAGCCATTTTAATTTTCAATGTAAATTTAAAAAAAGATTTAATTAAGAAAACTAAGAATGTAAAAATCAATATGATAATAAATGTGGACAAAGGAATATATGTAAAAAATATATACAAAATAAATAAATGCACAATTCATTGACTGTAGAGATGAATGAATTTGGATAAGAAACAGAAATAAATACAGGTAGAAATAAATAATGCAAACACAAAAATGTGGAATAGTCGTTATTTATTGTCCATCTAGTCTTTTTGTCTCTTTTCTTATTCTTTTTCAGAAAAAAAGTTAAAAGGGTTTACTTATTATCTATCATGCTTGCTTAATTATTCCTTGTTTCACTTTTAGGCCCCCATATAGGCACTGCTGCAACCACAGCACGTGCACTAATGCTTTTTGTACACTCAAGCAGAGGAACATGAGAGGGATATTGTGTGAAAAATTTATGTGGCTATGTGGTGGGCAAAGAGTGGAAAATTGAAGGTTTATTCAGATATAACACAAGTTAAATTTAAAGGTGGCACAAATATGATTTTAATTTAAAGAGCAATATACAATTACACCCACTTAAACTGAGGCAAGTTAAAAACATTTTATTTCAGTAAGTATTGTAGTTATTATTGGCAGTACTATTGGAGTATTGGAGTTATATGATGCCACTTGCTGATGTTGTATTTCCATTAGAAAATGCATGATTGAATGTTTTTTCTGTGAAGTCTACACCACCAGAAGAACTGCATATTGCACAACCAAATTTTCATTGTAATCTTTTAATGTTTCACGTTTATCTGTTGACTTGAGTTGACTTATGAACCAGAACCAAAAATCTTGATTAATCAATGGCATGAAACTTTGTTTCACTAAGGATCCAAAGACTGAGCAGTCCATCAAAGGTGGTGACAATGTAAAGGATGTGCATTTGAGGCTTTAGTATATTCAGGTCTGAATGCTGCATACAGCTCTCCCAATTTATTGTCTGTATAGATGTTTTATTTCCACTCTGATGAAGATGAGGTTAAAATGAACATTTTGCAATAATCATAGATTAGATAGAATCAACATGACAATATTGTTTGTCAGAACTGTTCAAATCTAAGAGATTTAGCTGATTTACAACAGATGTCAATAGGATCCAACCTATATAGAATAGAATAGATCAGGATTAATTTATCCCATATCTACCCTGTATTTATAAAGAGTACTTAATGTAATTCATCTAAAACTCTGAAATGTTCTCCATTGTCCCCCATAGTCCGTTTTTCTTTTGCTGTCAAAACTACACTGTACATTGCACATTGTACTGGCCTCATGAACAAGGCCAGGGACTGTCAAACTGCCTTAACTTTAATAATGTAATGTTACTGCACGTAGTCTTACACTCTTTACATTATGAACATTCGCACATTTCCAAGTCAGTATTTGGCATATTCATCCTCGTCTTTTTAATCTCTGAACCACTCTTTGCATTTTTAAACACATAATTTATATTTAAAATTCTAGACTGCAGAAATCTGGGCCACCACCTTGTGAGTGCATGAGAGGAAAATGATCAAAGGCCTGAGAAGCCATGCTGAAAATACCACATAGATGACATGATACAGTGTCTTACTCTCACACTTACCCATACAGCAATATTCTGCTGCTCAGGCTGTGCCAGTGCGGGGTTGTAGTGGCAGCAGGCAAAGCAAGGTAGCCCAGATGTCCCTCTTCCTTGAAACATCTGAAGCATTCACTGGCCAGACTTGAACTATCAAATGTTGATACTCACTTATATTCATAAGGGGTATAATCATAGAGAAATGTGAGAATGTTGGCTCTGCCAGTTATGCAACAAAAAGAATTCTAAAATCAAATCAACAACACAGAACAGAAATACACAATAAACACTAATGTTGCTGAAGTGGGAAGCACATAAAGTACTTGGTAGTGTCCTCTATTAGGATCCCAGTGGCCTGAGGGTCAACACTCTTCCTGGGCCTCTCAGTGCTGGCCTGGTGTATCTGGTATCTTCTCATCTGCAGCAGGCAGAAAATGGACATCAGGGCGTTGCTGGCCATGATGGCTGTCTGGATGCCTTTGTAGATAGAGCACACAGGTCAGGCCAGGAGGCGAACTTCTCAGCCTGTTCCAACAGCCACCCTTTTCCTGCTTCTCAAGTTTCAACATAAAGAGGCAGCCGATCATCAGTCCTCTGAAGCTGGCAGGTTGATGTCTGGACAGGATGGGTTGTGTATTCCAGGATTTAAATACAAAAAAAAGATGGCTCCTGATTTTATGGCATTTATGATCACGTTCCAGGCCTACCACTGTCATTGGGATGTGACCAGAATGCCTCCAAAGAATGGCACCCAAGAGGCATCCTGATCGTATGCCCAAAGTGATACATGGTGATATTACATCGCGTGATTCTCACATCGATTCAAAATGCTTTACTTTTGTGCTGCACTCAAACTCCCGCTCACTAGTTGGCAGTGCACCACACCAGGGCCTTACAAATCACCCAGCCCACCAGCATCAACAGCATCCCGCCAGAGGTATCCCGAGGTGGTTTCTTTATTTTTTTTAAGATTTAATGTTACTAAAAGCAACCGAATCAGTTGACTAAAATTGTCATGTTCGTTTGATATCCGGTTTGTTTTCGGGTCTTGTCTCATGTTCGTTGTATTTTCCATGTCTAGTTATGTCTTGTCATGTCAAGTTTTCTTGTCCGTCATGTTTCTTTGGTTATGTTTAAGTTCCCATGTCTGTCATGTCTGTTTCTAGTGTTTCGGGTCGTCTTGTGTTCTTTGTGTTTAGTTGGTTTTCTTGTTGTATTGTCATGTCCTGTTTTACGGCTGAATGTCATCTCCAGTTTCTGGTTCTGTTATGTTTTGTCACGTTAAGTTTCCAAGTCTGTCATGTTTCTGGTTTCTTGTTCTAGCATGTCATGTTTTATTTTGAAATCCACACTCCGTCATGTTTCAGGTCCCTTTACTTTCTGCCTCAGTGTGTTTCCCTCCAATCTGATTGTCTGCCCCGCCTTGATTGCGTCCACCTGTTCCTTGTTACCTCTTGTGCTTATATAGTCCGTGTCTTCCCTTGTCTTGTTGCCAGATTGTCGAGTCATGTTCTCTCCGTCATGCTTCATATTCCATGTTCATGTATTGTTTCAAGTATTGTTTCAAGTCAGAGGACCTAGCCAGCCAACCAGGTGAGTTTTGTGTTCAAGTTTCAGGTCAGGTTCTTGTTTTTGTTTTGGATTTTGTTTTTGAAAGACTGCTTTTCCGTTATCATTAAAATCCTGCAAATCTTGCTCTGGAGTTCTGGTGTCTGCTTTTGGGTCCTGCCTTGCCAAAAATGTGTTGGTCTCCTGCAGACAATACAAATACAGCTCTCTCTCCACTCATTTACATGAGGACCAACAGCTTGTAACAACAGCCCCGGTACACTAATGTCCTACAGTAACTTCTAAAGCCTTTCTTTTAATGTTTCAGGTCTCAGATATTAACTTGGTGATGTAGTGTTATTAAGGACTAATATGTAACACTACTCAAATAAGAGCAAAGTATAGTAAGAATTATTCTATACAGGTAAAATGTCACTAAAGGTAAAGAGGAAACCACAGTTTTTACAGACTGATATGCTTTTTATTTCCACACACATATTCCCTTTGTCTATCCTATCATTAGTAAAAATACAACACATTAGGCACAGTATCTAGAAAATAGGCATCATTTAAACATGTCAAACATGTATATCAGCACCGCTCATAAAAATTAAAGACTGTGCCAAAAGTTTCTTCCAAACATATGAACAAAATATGGCTGTCTTCAGAACAGATAAGCAGTTTACATAATCACATAGTGTGTCACACAGTCAGAATATGATTTCTTCAACAGGACACAACTCTATGTGATCACAAAATCCAGCTTTAAAGTCTCACATGTAACAAGTTTAAACCTGCAATAAATGTTTTTTGTTCACTTGGGGGAAGTGGGAACACATTTTGAACGTTAAAAGATCATCACCCTTTAAGTTAATATACTGTAAGGTGGCATTAGAGGCCTGTTTGTGTCATCTGAGGAAATTATTGTCATGTGATTCACCATTGTCCAAAGAATATTAGAGATTACAGCTGCTACAAGGTTTGTGTTTAACTGAGATGCTGTCTGAATCAGTGTAAACACAGGCAGTAATACAACAGACATGTTACAGCTGAGCTCATAATGCACAGAAATGTTGTGTTTCTGCCAGTGTGCTTCAGTGTGTCTATACACTTTGACTGTGCAGGTCTGGGATCAGTCAAAGTAAGAATAATCAACTGTACTCTGTAGGAAATTATCTCAAATTAGACTTTATCATAGGCAGAATTGCATGTAGAGTATTAAAAGATAAATGTTATAAACTGAGACATTTGACTCCTGTTATTCCCCTGAAACATAAACCTCAACAACAACAGGAAGTGTGTGATATTTAACTGTATGCCACAGACACAGATATGAAATCTGACTTGCAGGAGGCTGTTGTGGTTAACCTGGGCATTATTTTGACCGTGACATAAGTGGGATAATACAAACTGTGCTGCCATGCACTCCATTTTCCTCCATCTAGATTAAGAGATCCCCATCTGAATACTCGCTTGCTGGGTAGGAATGTTTGTGTCTGATTTCTTCTCTACATGAAGAACTGAGCCATCAGGTTGGCCACGCCCAGCACGATCAGGAAACTGTGGAAAAGGGCTGAGGGCCAGCGGAGCAGCCCCTGCCTTTTCAGGGAGATCATATGGACTAAGGCAGGAAAGACGAACACTAAAGCCAAGCCACATGTCGCTCCAGAAAACCTGCCAGGGGAGATAGAGAGGGGACATCAGAACATTAAAGACTCTCAACAGATCAACTACTGTGTGAAATTGAGGACTTAAAGTGCACCCTAAAAGATGAAAACAAGTCAATGAGGAAAAATATGAAGGTTGCTTATGCTTTATGCCTTTATTACAGACAGCAGAGACTCTAAATTAATCCTTCTTGTTGATCCTGTGTCATTCTGAAATAAATATGCAATAAAAGGGACCAGTGGATACTGATTTATTTAAATCAAACAATATTTCATAAGTATCTGTATATCCATTTCTTTAGGGAGATGGATTTATATTTATAATTTGTTATTCATGTATTCAATTTCTTACCTAATTACTAATTTCATTATCAATACATTTACATATTAATATATTTTTTGTTCTTGTATTTGTCAACAACTATTGTTGTGATGAGTTAGATTTTGCTGTATATATATATCTGTTTAGATAGCTGAACAATTTCAGTAATGATACTGTTCATGATCAGCATAATACTTTTCATACCTGTTTTTACAGACCACATTGTTACACTGCTTGCAGCCACACGTCTGCCTCTGTTGCAGTTACATTATATTAACTTTTTTTTTGTAATCAGATTTTATTAAACTTTCAGAATTAACTTGTCACAAATACATATATGTATACATCATTATGTGGTGGTCTGTGCTACGGGAGGGGGAAAAAATTAAAAAGGGGGGGAATTAAACACAGGTGTCCTTGTACCTACCTAAGAAATATTGTTTAACATCGATAACTTATTTGGGGACCTTCCACTACAGTGTTTCCCCTCTGCCAGGCTGCAATCTGTCCATAAATGTGGTGTCATTTCCTTTTAATTTGGCACTTAGTCTTTCCATAGGAAGGACTCCTATAAGGAATTTCCTTATACCACTGAGTCACTGTGGGAGTTTTTTCACTGATCCAATTAAGTAATATACATTTTCTGGCCAAAAATAGATGTTTATTGAGTAACTTAGATCTTTTCCCATCCATAACTCTATTTAGAGGTGGCAGCCCTAATAAAAACTGGCCCAGATCTTTACATATCCTATGTTTAAATATTGCTGTCAATTCCTTGGATATACATGACCAGAACTTTGATATTCTTGGGCAGCTCCAGAAGCAGTGTATATAAGTCCCACTAGTTAACTTACATTTAAGGCACAATGGTGATCTGTTAGGATCAATTTTGTTCATAACATGAGGTGTTCTGTGCTGTCTATGGAGTATTCTGTATTGTAATTCTTTACATTTATTACTGAGAAACAGAGAGTGAGTGGCCCAAATAGATCCCTCCCAAGCAACATCATCGTATACACTTTGAAGGTCTTCCTCCCATCGCTTACAGAGCCCATGAACATTGTGTTGGTTACAACTCTGAAGGCTATTATAAAAGTATGTGATATGACCTTTGTTTAATGTAAAATCCATTAGGAACTTATCAATTGGACCCTTCAATGTTTCAGTTTGAGTCGGCCCATGATTCGTATTGATGAAATGACGGACTTGAAGATAAGCAAAAACGTCTTTTTGTGGGAGTCCATATCTATTTTGAGCTTGTGAAAAAGACAATAGGACATTGTTATCATCAAACAAATCCCCAACAACTCTCACTCCTTTCTCCTGCCAGGAGAAAAAAACAGCATTTTCAACTCCAGGTAAAAAGTCCCTGTTACCCATAAATCCCTTTAAATAACAGTGAACCCAATCGTGTATGAATCTGCTATGACAGGCCCAATTATATAATATAATATTAGGAAATGCTAGATCACCCCTGTCTTTTGGGAGCTGTAAAGTTTTCATACTTAACCTGGGTTTTTTCCTTTGCCAGATAAACTTTGGTGAAATCTCTTTCAACCTCTTTTGCTAACTTTTTAGAAATAAACATTGACAGCCGAGGTAGAACATTCATTTTTAACAAATTAATTCTACCGGTCCAAGAAATTGGCAAATCCATCCACCTATTAAGATCACTCTTGATATCTTTATGTACAGTGTTGAAATTTTGTCTTAATAGACTCTTAATATTCTGGGATACCGAGACACCCAAGTATGAGAATCCTGAGGTAGACCATGAGAATGGAAAGTTTGGTATGTTCGGCACATTATGACCGTAGCCAATTGGCATGGCCATGATTTACTAAAATTAATCTTGTAACCTGAGAAGGATCCAAAGGTCTGAATGACAGACATTAAAGCAGGTATAGAATCAACTGGACTGGTGAGAAAAAGAAGAATGTCATCTGCATATAACGCAATCTTATATGATATGGATTTTATTTTAAAACCAGTTATGCTGTTGTGACTTCTAATAGTTTCCGCCAGTGGTTCAATGGCTGGGTCTTTGCCCACAGGACCCGGCCGAGCTCAGCCCGAAACGGCGACGTGGGTTCACCTTCCAGTAGGCTCACCACCCGCAGGAAGGTCCATGAGGGGCCGGTGCAATGTGGTTTGGGTAGCAGTTGCGGTGGGGGGCCTCGACGACCCAAACCCTGGACTAAACCTCTGGCAACTGGCAATAGGAATGTCACCTCACTGGGGGGGGGAAGGAGCCTGAGCTTGTGCGGGAGGTTGAGAGGTACCGACTAGAAATAGTCAGGCTCACCTCCACGCATAGTTTGGGCTCTGGAACCAGCTCCCTGAGAGGGGCTGGAACCTCCACTATTCTGGAGTTGCCCAGGGTGAGCGGTGGTGAGCTGGTGTGGGCTTGCTCATAGCTCCCCAGCTCAGCTGCCATGTGTTGAAGTTCACCCCGGTGAACGAGAGGGTCGCTTCCCTGCACCTTTGGGTCGGGAATAGATCTCTTGCTGTTGTTTGTGCCTACGGGCCGAACAGCAGTACAGAGTACTCGGCCTTCTTGGAGTCTCTGGGAGGGGTACTTGATAATGCTCCAACTGGGGACTCCATTGTTCTACTGGGGGACTTCAACGCTCATGTGGGCAATGACAGTGATACCTGGAGGG
>JBAJHX010000035.1:1158917-1171081 GCA_037176925.1 Amniataba percoides
GAGTGCTTGAGGGTTCATGGGAGTTTGCCCAACCAGTCCACATGTGCTTTGTGGATCTGGAGAAGGCATTTGACCGTATTCCTCGTGGAATTCTGTGGGGGGTGTCCGGGGCCCTTTCCGAAGGGCTGTTCAGTCTCTGTACAACCAGAGCAGGAGCTTGGTTCGCATTGCCGGCAGTAAGTCAGACCTGTTCCCAGTGCACGTTGGACTCCGGCAGGGCTGCCCTTTGTCACCGGTCCTGTTCATAATCTTTATGGACAGGATTTCTAGGCGCAGCCAGGGGCCGGAGGGAGTCCGGTTTAGGAACCACAGGGTTTCATCTCTGCTTTTTGCAGATGATGTTGTCCTGTTGGCTTCATCAAACCAGGACCTTTAGCATGTGTTGGAGCAGTTTGCAGCCGAGTGTGAAGCGGCTGGGATGAGAATCAGCACCTCCAAATCTGAGGCCATGCATCTCGACCAGAAAAGGGTGGCATGCCCTCTCCAGGTGGGTGGAGAGGTCCTGCCTCAAGTGGAGGAGTTTAAGTATCTTGGGGTCTTGTTCACAAGTGAGGGAAAGATGGAGCGTGAGATTGAAAGGCAGATTGGTGTACCGTCCGCAGTTATGCGGTCAGTGTACCGGACCGTCGTGGTGATGAGGGAGCTGAGTCAAAGGCGAAGCTCTCGATTTACTGGTCGATCTACGCTCCTACCCTCACCTATGGTCATGAACTTTGGGTAATGACCGAAAGGACAAGATCGTTTCTTCCGCAGGGTGGCTGGGCGCTCCCTTAGAGATAGGGTGAGAAGCTTGGTCACTCAGGAGGAGCTCGGAGTAGAGCCGCTGCTCCTTCACATTGAGAGGAGTCAGCTGAGGTGGCTCGGGCATCTCTATCGGATGCCCCCTGGACGCCTCCCTAAGGAGGTGTTCCAGGCATGCAAAAATAAGCGGGGACAAAGGGTCCCCTTGCCGAGTGGATCTCCCCAATTTAAACTCTGATGACTTTATACCATTTACAAGTACACTTGCTCTGGGTGACAAATATATCAACTTAACGAGATTAATAAACTCCTCCCCAAGGCCAAATTTATCCATGATGAAGAATAAGTAAGGCTACTCCACACGATCATTATATTAACTTTGTCAGACAGTATAAGTGGGAAAGAAGTTTGGACATACCTTATGATGGATCCAATATTGGGATAAAACTTGGCCATCAGGACACCCGCACCAACAATTAAGATGTTCAGTGCCAGAACATGGAAAAAACTGAAGAGACACAATATGAGACCATTCATTCATTCATTCATCCATGCTACAGAAGACTGAAGAAACTGTCTTCTGTGAGGTCATCTGTAATCATATGAAATCCTCATTGTGAATTCCAAAAACCTGCAGTCTTATTTAATTTTCTAAATGTTTAAAGGCTTTTTTGTGTGAGTGGGTTGTTGTTGTTGCTGTATTTCTGTTTCTGTTACATTATTACCACCATACTCATGCAGCATTTAATACTTGTGTTTGAAACTGTGCTATAAAAAATAAAAGTTGAACTGACTAATCTTACAGTGCTTTTTACAGTGTGAAATATCTCCACTTATAACACTGTACATTAGCCTCTAAATGCTTAGCTATGCTCACCAGCCTGAACTGTTTATGTCTGCTGGATGGAGTTGAGCAGATCAGGGTTATAGCTTTCTTTCTTAAAACATTTGCTGCTGGAAACCTGTCTAATGATGCTTAAATTGTGAGCCCGAACTAAACTCATCATAAAAGAAAGAAACAATGATTGATTGCATTCACCAACTTGTTGTTTTTAGTGTATTGAGGGTGTGACAAATGAATTTTGGCTTAACACTAAAACACTGGCATAAGTATATGTGTGAGCTGGTGAGTAACAAATGACAGTAGAGAAGTTTTAAATGAAACTCCGGAACTTATCCTCTGTACTTCAACATGACACCTTTTTTTGATCTGGAAGGGACTTTCATTGTGCTTTGCCCTTTTTCATGGAGTGACCAATAAATAAACCTGAAATGTATGTTTGAGGTCATCGATCTCTAGACTCACAGACTTTGTGGGCTGCATTCTAGCCCACAAACAAGCCAAATGCTGGATTTTCAGCTGTATCACACTTTTCTCTTCACTAAGCTTGAAAAATTTCAAGATGCAGTGTTGCCTGGGCTTCCCTACAAATCTGGAAATGGCTGTTGATGCAGTCATGTACTGGTGCACTGATGGTTTCACAGTGTGTGGTACCCAAATGGAGAGACTCCAGGCTAGTCATATTTTATCATCCTTTAAGAGTTTCATTCATGTAAAAATGATCAGCTATCATCATCACCCCTCTGCTGAGCAGGTCTGCGTCTATAACAACTACAGAAACTCAAGTGATTACACCCGTCAGTGTTACCTGGGGTAATGATTGCCAAATATCTGGCCCATCAGCTGGACCCGCACCAAGTATCCCAACAGGGGGTAGACTGTGACCATCTGGAACAACAGGAAGGTTCGAGCCACAAACACCATCACATCACTGCTGGGGAAGTTATCTAGGAAATTCTGTAGGAGAGAAAACCATAAAGGGTTGTTTGACAAATCTGTGAAGATCATGATTCATAATATGACTAAAACTTTGTAGTCCTGACTAAGCCCAAACTCTTTATTCCTCATGCTTTCTTCACTCTTTATATAACCAAATGTAATTGCAACTACAATTCCAGATCCAAAGACACATGGCTAGAAAATGATTTATTCAAAGTTATATATCAGGTTTATATGGCAAAAACTCACTGGTTCGATGCAGTCTTTGGAGAGAGGAGGTGAGGGAAAGGCAGAGAAGATCAACACTCCCACATAGAGATAGGTCATCCCTACTAGAACATAAGCCACAGACAGGTCCCGAACCTGAAAAACACCAAAACACATCCACCTTAGACTCAGCATCACTTTACTTAGAGAGAGTAAATTGGTGCAGTGCTATATATATTTGTAGAGTGTGAAGCTGTGCAGGTGCATGGTTTAATAAGACACACATTGTTCTCTTGGTGCTTGTTGCTCTTCATTAATGTGATGATGCAGTTGTGAATGAAAAAGGCCAGAGTGAGGACACCGGTCAGCTGAGGGAAGATCAGTCTGAACTCTGGAAGAACACAGAATAAGACAGAACTGACAGACTGCTCCTGTACAGACACAACCATAAAAATCTAAATCCAGACTTCTGGCTCCAGTGCTACCACAGTCAAAAAGATTAATCCCTCTGGAAGCATGAATGTGCTACATAGCAGTCCATAGTCCATCTGCTGAATAATCAGGACAGTCACTGTGTAAAAAGGAAGACAGAGAATCTTTGAGACCTGCATGTCAGTGTGGTCAGTGAGAGCTGAGCTGTCTGTCTGAACCACATACATATATCTCAGTATACAATAATCAACTGCTGCCTTCTTATAGTACAAATTCTAAACTATCAATTTAAAAAATTCTAATAGATAATAAACAACCAGAAAAGTAATTCACCAAATTCAATGTTAACCTAAGGTCAGCATATTGAATCAAAAATGATAAAAAGAGTACCGCGGTGTCACAAGAAGGAGCCTTTACAATCCGGACTTTAAGCAGTGATATGTATATCCTCATACACATCCACATGAGATGGAGTATGTCCATTAGGTACATTTGCTGTACAAAGATACAAAAAGAAGCTCTGAAATCTCCAAGAGCTTTACCTGGAACGTAGAACTGGGTGGAGTCAAACCAGTGGAAATCCAGGTGGAAGCCAAGGCGGACAGCTTTAACGGTGACCAGCACGATCAGGTAGACCACTGATATGGTGCCTGGACAAGATGAAACGATGCAACAGATTGATGGATGGTGGAGCACACAGCACATTAGGAAGGAAAACATACAACAAGGGACCTATTTCAGAGCACAAACCGTGAAGCTCACACTGAGCTCTGAGGAATGAATTCCCAAAGAATGCATTGTTGCTGTTATTAGTACCATGGAGCCTTCAGGTATTTTATTTATTTTTGGGAGATAAACAAGCCCAGCTCTGACTACACCTGCTGTCTGAAACATTAAACCTATTCATCTTTAACTTGTGGGGCTTAATAGCTCATTTATCTAATTGGCTACTTCAGACAGCTGCATTCAGATATTTCAATGATAAAACACACTGGCATCTCCCTGATTAACGTAGCTTTAATCCCAAGCTAGGACTCAAAGAACATAACTAGCAGCTGTGTTGAGTTTATAACAACAGGGAGTTAGAAAGAACCTCTGGTGGCACCCTGATCTATCACAGTGGCTGCTGTCCATTCTTCAGATCATTGCTCTCGGCCTGTCTTACCCAAAAAAGTGAACCTTGCGAAGAAGGAGGCTGAGCGGAAGCAGAGCAGTGGCAGCAGCAGAACGATGAGGTAGAGGGGGATGGTGTTGGTTTTGCTCCACCAGTGTTCAAAAGAGCTGACATCAGAAGTATCATTTCCACTGTTCCCATGGTAATCTGTGCTGATGGTGTAGTTTCCTTCAGGGTCGGTGTTTGGGTATGGACAGACAACTGGTGACAAAATCATCAAAGCATTGCCATTCAGATAACAAAACAGGAACAATGACCATGATTTTGAAAAAGTAATTTCATAAGCAGAGGACAAGCAATGATTTAGCACTGAGTAAAAGCTCTTCTACACTTTGATTCTGGACAGTCTCAGAACAAAATGTACAGTTATGAGAGAAATGTGGTAAAATCTTTGGTTGCCAAGCCAATGCAGTGGTCCATTGTCTGTGAGATGCCTTTGGTCAATAAAGTTACATTTGAAAGTGGACAGTGTGAGTGATTCACCTCTATCTGAGCCATTGGTTCCAAACTCTGAATCTGACATGTTCACATTGTGAGCATAGTCTGTAAAGAAGAAAGGAGAGCCATCAGATCAAAGCTTCTTTCACATTTTAAAGGTGCAACCACTGATATTTCATCGTCTCTCTCGCTATAACCTATGAGCATGTCTTCTGATGTGATTACAATAACACTATCACATCACCCATCCTATTATTTTGTCAGTGTGACTCCAAAGCTTGCTAATACTCTATCAAGACAATCAAGAAAATGTGAGTTCAAATGGAGAATGATGCTTCAAGGTTTTTTTTTTATCTTCTCATGGTGACTGGCCTTACTTTGTATCTGTCACTTAAAATAGTTATGAAATAAGCAGTTGTAACTAAGCATGATAAAGATCATTTAATACTAGCTACTGGCTGTGCTTTATAATCATTGTAATCAACGGACCCACAGTTTACTGACAATAACATAACTTGTGGAGTCCATGGTGAGTACATGGCGACATCGACTATGGAACTGAATACTCTTAAAGCTATTCTGGAAGAGCAACACTCAACAGCCATGTTGTACAGTGTCAGGTCCTTTAACAACTGACGTACACACCAGACACATTGTGCCAAGTGTTTTGGTGCATATCAGACTCCACTTAAGTGTGTTGCATTCACAGTCAACCATCTCTGTGGTACTAAAAAGAGCATTGTGACTTACTGTAGATAAACTGTCCGGTGTTGTAGAGGAAGTTGGACATGAGGACCCAGTAAACCACCATAGCACCAATAAGTGACACCATCGAAAAGACCAAGCTGGACCACTGGCCAAACTTGCCAAAGTAGTACCTACAAACATCAGGGAATTCCCAGTCGGATGTGTCCAAGTACGCTGGGCAAACACAGAGAAAGAATGGAGCAGTGAATATCTGCTTCTTTGTGTACATACTGAAGGAGCCACTCTTCCGTCAGAACATCTCTCATCTCAAACAATTAAGAAAGGTTAGTAGGTAAATGTTTTTCATTGTAAGAATAATTATCACTGGTATTGTGGTTTAGAAAAATCTGTAATCACAAAATTACTGGAAGCAGGTCAGAGCACCCGACATAAATGGGAACCAATGGCACACTTGTCTGTAAAACAATGAAGAACCAGTGTTGGAACACTGTAACCAATATTCTTCCTCTGTCCATTTACAGAGGAGATGATCCCCGATCACCCAACATTTCCCACAGCTCAGACAATAGGCTGAAGTCAGTACATCTGTTCACACTGTCACGTCAGACAGTATACGTAGATGGGCGTAGCGAGGCGTGACATTACACACTACATTGCAGTCTGAAGCCCTACTTTCTGTATCCCACCAAGGAGTGTGCTTTCTAACAATAGCCAGAAACTCCTTCCATTAAAAAAAGATGACTGAGTGCATAAATATCAATAATTCATTTCACCTCACACAGTAAAGCCAGTGAATAAATGTACATGCCTAGAAGAGAAGCTGATGCTTTTGATTTTAGTTAGTCCGCCAACACTAATCATCTGTTCATTCTTCAGGCTGTAACTGTTACAACATATAGTGAGTACATTCATGGTGACTGATTATGAGTCTTGGGTAGCCAACAACCAAGACTTTGCTGGTTTGGAAGAAGTTAGTCTTGGGTATGCCCTCATAAATTTACTTTCTATTCTATCCCATCTCTTCGTTGGAAGCTTGGCTTTGAAAACACCTACTGCACAGCTCTACATGGGCGATTACCAACTTTGTGTACAGTATGCGTGGGCGCAGGAAGTTGGTTTCATCATTTGTCAGTCCAACAGTCAGAGGCCCGCATAAACATGAAATAGTTCTCGCTTGCTGTAATCATTCCTCCTGTTCATACAAGCCTTTCAAAGCTGTTGACAGCCAACACATTTGCAGAGACACAACTAAACATGACCTTTTTTAACATATGCTGCCCTCTGTAGGTGAAAGATGCATGGCACCTGTCAGATACCGGACAGGATGAGACCCTGAGAGCACAGCATGATCAACACCATTTCTTCATACACAAGGAATTATTCAGAAATATTCATCCTTATCAGATTTTCTCCACAATTCATAAAACAGTATTATAAGCAGACTGCATATGCATGTGGAATTTGGGTCTTTGGGAGAATATGTATTATTATGATCAATTATTCAGCTATCTCAGAATAGAAAAGAGCAGTGACAGCTATCCTCAGACAGCAGCAGTCTGTCTGTTTATACTGTCTGTTAAGATTCTCAGTTATCAAGGTCATGGTGATCTAAAAGTTAGAAGAAAGTCAATTGGACCTGCTTAAGAATCTTTGTTGTTGACAGAATAGGGCTCAAACACTGGTGCTGCTTGGACTCCAGAAACAAAGGAGTCGCTCAGCAGAAGGCAGACTTTAGCAGATACTGGCACAGTTAATATTGTAGCTGACTCAATAGATGAATATGAGAAGTCAGCAAAGTCTCATAGCAGAGCTCTGTGAAAGGTCATGGGGCTGCAGAAATCCACAGGTTCCTTCCTGTTTGCGAAACAGGTCATTGTGCTGAGCGCTGCAGACTTTAAAGGGTAATTCCAGTTCATTATATGAAATAAATGAATATCTGATGTTCTGCCACCAGTAGCAGATGAAAATACTGTGAACTGTGAAAAGTGCAGATGGACTTACGTATGGCCTTTGGTGATTTGAGGACAATGAAACAACAGTAGAGCATTAGCAGGCCTGTGAAGATGAGGATGAGGATCCCAAGAGTAAAACCAGCCTAAGAGGGATAAAGACAATATTGACCATTCAGTTTTAAGGCAAGAACAACAGAATTCAATACAGAACTAGTCATTTTAGATGTGAATAAAGCCTGCTTCACCTGCTTTAAACCCCATGGTATGCTGAGTATAGACGTGCCCATCATTGTGTTCCATATAGCAAATCTGTAAGGACAGAGATGGTGCAGAGAAAAGGAGTCAAACACCTTCACCTGTGTTTGTTCAACCAGGCTGATTTATGTGATGCTGACAGGGGGCTTACATGGTGATGATACTGGGGTTTTTAGAGGAGGGGTCGCTGCCTGTCACCTTGAAAGCTGTCCCCAGCGGGCTGTAGATGTAGATCTCCTCTGGTCTGGGGATCACATGATTTGGAGGACTCTGGAGGAGAAATCAGCCAGATACTAAAGATGAAGCCTTCACAGGTACAGTAAGCTTTATGAAAAATGCCTTTATGAAAAATAATGGGCACATCATAGTGTAATATTAATATGTAACAGAGACAAGACAACATCATAGAGTTGTTACAAAAACTGCAAAAAAGAACGAGAGGAAATACACCTTCTTCACTTTTCCTATTTATTTTTCCTATTATATTGCTAATGTCATTTTTATGGTAAATTTTTAGGGCACATAATCAAATGACTGAGGTACATTAACACAGTAGAAATTGACTCTTGTAAATTCCCTTTTCCTTCCATTCCTTTCCAATAAAGGCTCTTGATCAATGCTTATCTAAAAATATAACTTCAACACATACATAGACTAATTCATGCTGTCAAGGTTATTTGGCCCATTGCTAATATGTGTCACCTGTCAGTACAGGCCCTGAGTGGATTTGTGTCTAGGTGCCCCGCTGATAATAAACCATCAGTGGCTGTAACAGTTAGCTAGGCAGTGAGCAGACGTACGAGGAGCCTGTCAGAAGAGCCTGTCAGTCTGCCGTAGTAATGGACTCTGCTGTTGAGGATGGCAGCCTCAGCAGAGACTCTCTCCTGTGGGTCATCATCAACGATGTTCCGGGGTTCTACATGGAAAGGCCTAGAAAAAGCATGCAAGTATTTGACATGTCAAAATTCAATCTATCAAAAAATTTCAATCATTATCCACTCAATGTTTGAGTCGCTTCTCCAGTGTGAGGATTCACTGTTTCATTTCATTGTCACTGGTCGTCTTTAGATTTTAACTTAGTGATCAGCATTTTTTTACTGTCCTCAGACATTTTATACACATGTAACTGATCAAAATCAACACTGAAATATTGGAAATTACATTTTCAGTTCAGTGCATTCCTTAATATGTTACACTGAGCACAAATAAAAACACTTTTCCTGTGCACCTTGAACATCATCTGACTGAAGGGATTCATACACACTCATGCACGTGTATGTGAATTACTGGAAGGGAGTGTTTGTAATGCTTTATGTCCTAGAAAGCTAGTTGGTCGCTGTGAAATACCTAACTGGATTAAAATACACACAAACTGCTGATGCTAGGGTGGTGCCAAAGACACACACACACTCACAAAGCTGACATATTAGTATTTGCTTGTCAAGTGAATTCCAGGAAGCCTAACTTGTAGAGAGCACCTTGTTTATTATCTCATAAACACTGTGAGAGCGAGCAGGTTCCTCTTTTCAGTCTATGCTGGACCCTGTACTCTAGAAGTATGTTTTCACACACAGGCAAAAGAATTACAAGAAACTACAATACAGTTCAATAAAACATCATGTGGGCAAAACCGCGTGGCTTTCTGTCTGTTGTCTGGTATGAACTTATTCACTCTGGCTGTACATGTGCCAGTAAATTCATGGAACTATTTCATGTTACCCATTAAACAACATGGACCTGTGTTGACGTGCAACCTCACAGGTGACGCTTATTATTCTCCGTCACGTGCATGCGAGCACAGCACTGGTTAAGTACTGCACACTGACAGGTGTAGTGTTTCAGTGTAAGTTACCTCTTGGCCTTGACATCGAGTGAGTCTGTGGAGCCTCTGTGTGAGCTCTCTCCAGTCTGCTCTGAGCTCAGCAGAGGTCTGCAGCTGTCCTCCATGACACCGCCGACCTTCAGCTACTGCCACTCAACTCTCATCACCTGACTGGGAAGAAATGTATCATAAATCTAATCAGAGTCCATCACAGAACAACCCTAAAACATTATTTGTGCAATGCGGTCTTTTACTGCAATCATATGTTGCTGACATTACAGCTGCAGCTGCTGTTATTTGTGAATGTGGTGTTCTGCCTTCCAGGTAGGAACTGGTGCCCACTCACAGGAGCAGGCTGTAAAAACCAGGTAATCCACAACAGTACTGGATTATCTGAGGCAAGCAAGGTTCAAATTTTTGCTAAATGATTTTCATACAGTCAGATCAACCTGCTGGTTGGCCCAGGGACTAAAATGAGCTGTTGGGCCCCGATTAACACCAACCAATGGAGTATTACAGGTTAACTGTGAGGAGGGTTGATCCATTTAGGAATGTGGGGCCTCAACATTTCACAGGAAATTGATATCTACTTGTGCATATTCTCAAACAGATGTTTTAGTGAGTTAGAGAGAAGTCAACTGGACTTGCTTGAGGTTCTCAAGATTCAAACAAGACCAGCTGACTTTCTTGAAATTCTTAGAAAACTCTGTTTGAGAAATGTCTACACAGACATCCTCAGTCAGACTTCAAATCTATCCATTTACCACAACAACATGGCCACAAAGTGAACCTGAGGATTTAGCGTGCCCCTGAGGGGCTGGGGCTCCTGAAGGAGTTATCTACAAAAAAAGCTTTGACATCGGGAAAAAACACCATGTCATGTTGGCCTCTGATATAACTCTCATTCTATTGGTGAATATCAGCATAAGAACAGTTCATGTATATACCTGGAGCTTTCTGCTGTAAGCATCTTTGAGTTACACACACATTTATTGCCTTGGGGTTTTAGTAGTGTCCTTGGTGCTCTTCCGTCTGCCCATTACGTGACTCAATCCAGGCTTGAGAGCTGCTTGGCTAAAATCAAATTAAACTTAGAGCAGCCAAACAGCTGAGCAGGTTTTATGTATTAAGGCATTCCACTGGAAACGGCTGAGAAGAAATTTGGCTCACTAATACCTCAAGTACAAAATCCAACATGGGCAAGAAAAAAACAACTTTTCTTCTTCTTCATCTTCTTCTTCTTCTGCTATCTACGGTTACATTCAGGAATGAAGAATCATGCACACCTGCAGATCTCGCTCTTACTTCTCTTACATGTAGCAGTGTTATGACCCAGTCTTCAGGGCTGTTACTATCACTTAGCATCTGATTAACTTATCTATGTTTCGAGCGGGTCCAGACACTGGACTGACTGAACATGTCAGACCACCTTAAGTTCATCACACCACAGTGTAGACAGACGTCAGCAAAGTCAACAAAACAACTGTGGGGATTTTCCTACATTTCCTAAATTTGAGAAGGGATTCCAAGGGACTTAGACTTGATAAGCAAAAAAAAAAAAAAAGCATTTGATAAAATCTAATCAGACCACAATGTACAGATATCTCTTGGCTTGTAATCCATTATTTACCTGTTGCTGGTCTGCAGATACAAGGCCTCTCACTCAGACTGAACAAAGAGGCCATTCTGACTGGATCACACTCTTCAAAGACCTCCACACTGTGTTTTTGTGCTGCATACATGACACACATTCATGTTGTCATCATACATGTGACGCACATGTGTAAAAACTAACTTATTTAAAAGTTTGATTCAGTTGAATTCTGTGATCCCTCCCAAACTTGATGTGGAGAAATAGGCTCCAAAGTTTGTAACACATGTTGTTTGTTTGTTCTCACTTCATTTAGTCTGAGACAACACTCCTGCCTGAGCTATCGTCACTCGAACTGTAGTTAGTACGGTGAATCACACATCGTCATGAGGCCTGCAGGTAGAAACTTTAGGTGCCATCATCATATTGAAACATTTGTGTGTGTGTCCGTGTGTGGACACACACACACACACACACACAGAGAGAGACAGACAGACAGACACACACACACACACAGACACACACACAGAGAGAGACAGACAGACAGACACACACACACACACACACACACACACACAGACACACACACAGAGAGAGACAGACAGACAGACAGACAGACACACACACACACACACACACAGACAGACACACACACACTCACACAGACACACAGACACACACACAGAGAGAGACACACACACACTCACACAGACAGACAGACAGACACACACACACACACACACACACACACACACACACACACAGACAGACACACACACACTCACACAGACAGACACACACACACTCACACAGACAGACACACACACACTCACACAGACAGACAGACAGACACACACACACTCACACAGACAGACAGACAGACAGACACACACACACACACACACACACACACAGACAGACAGACACACACACACTCACACAGACAGACAGACAGACACACACACACACACACAGACAGACAGACAGACACACACTCACACAGACAGACAGACAGACAGACACACACACACACACACACACACACACAGACAGACAGACACACA
>JBAJHX010000035.1:1172369-1189382 GCA_037176925.1 Amniataba percoides
AGAGAGCCGTCACACAGGACGACCCCGGTCACGTCTGCCGCGGTGGAGGTTTCCCTGGAAGAGAGTGTGACCTTTAAAGCTCGCTGTTGTGTTGCTTCATTGTTTGGTGGGCGGGGCCGGACTCTGTCCCATGTGATGGCACTGAGGTGATGACGTGTTTCCTCAGTGCGCCTTCACCTGCTGAGAGGTGAAGAGGAGCCAGTGAGGCAGCTGACTGTGTCCAGGTCTCCATCAGCAGCAGACCAGTCATCTGTCCGGTCTGCGACTCGTGACCTCAGCATCTTAACATCCAGGCTGCTTGAGGGAAAGTATTCAGGAGTCAAGATTCAATCTTGAATTCATTTATTTATTTAGTTATTATTCAAACCCTCTGTTGATTTAACATATTATGGTAAATGGTATGTTAATGTGAATCCAGTTATGGGAAGAAAAATAAAAACTTTTTACAATATGACTTATTAAGAGGTGGTAGGGAACTCTGTCCCAGACATGGTTGATGACCATCTGGCCACAGATCCACACAGGACAGATACTTTTTCTGTCTGTCACCCATCTGTACTTCTGTGCACCAATCAGGATTTAGTAACGCCTGCCTAAATGTGACGTAATGAAAACGTAATGTAATGTTAGTCTGCTCTCAAAGAATCCTCCTCGCAAAACCTTTAATTTACCTTTAGACAGAAATGTAAATTTCTGAAATTGGTTTTGAGAATTTCTTAAAAATTAAAGCAGCCTTTACAGCACACCATTTAATTACTGAACCATAAAACACAAACCTGAAGCTAAATAAGCTTATCAGTCTTTATCAATAATATTCAGTGACATGAACTCCTCCATTGCTCCTCTGTTAACTGTCTCACTTCCCCGTGTGGACCAAATCATACTCCTAAAAACATGTTACTTTTCCTCTGCCCTATCATCATAAAACAGCCTTAGTTCTTTTTGCTTTATCTGAAAAAAATAAGCCCATTCTCCTGCTGTGTGGCATCTGTGAGCAGCAGCACACTCCATCAGAATGAACAGGGATGGATTTGTGCACCAAGTGAAACAGCAGGTCACTGTCCAGCCCTGGAAGAAGAATCCAGATTTGAATATTACACCTGGACGAGGTGAAGCTGAAGTTAACTCGATCATGTTCTGGTGGATAACAATTCATCACATTTTAGAAAGTGATGAGAGGGTTGTATGTAAAATTAGAATGTGCAGGGTGATAAAATAAATGTCCTGCATTTGAAGCATGAAATTGAAATACTGAAGTACTCCAGAATTGTAGTCATATACAGTAATTGAGTAAATGCACTTAGTTACTTTATGTAAACCAGGTATAAATGTAGCATCTAGTGTGTTACTGCATTGACATTACTGCTCCATCTCCCCCGCTGACAGCCTACAGGTGCAAACAGTAAGACAACAGTAAACAAATGAAAGCACAGATGATCCTGTAAAACATTTAATGAACAACAAAAAGAAACAAAGGTGGTTAATACAACCAATAAACATACACATTTTCTTTATGTAAATTCTTTTCCAGCAACAATCAGCACAAAGTTCTCCAAATTCAAACAGCTTTGACCTTTCAAACACTATATTGATGTTTGCTGTCCTGTATCTCTGCTACATGAAAATGATTGACACATCAACATCGGAAGAATTAAGAGTACAAAATTATGTCAATAGATTGTCTAGAGATCTTTTAGACCTTTGTCACAAAGGCAGTGTAACTGTAAATAGACATGTTTCTTTTCTGAGAGATAAAAACCACCTTGTGGGTTTGACAGTTTCAGATACCGTTGGTTTACTTTGACATGATAATGGCCAATTTCCATATTTGATCATCATCAGATGATCCACTGATGGGCTCAGCCTGACCCTGGCCAGAGCTGTGGTGGCTGCTAATGATGATATTTACAGTTAGACTTCACCGTTTGTGATCAGGTAGGTTATCTGCCACCTACTATGTACTCCACTTCTACTCTTCAGTTGGAACTTCCCAGTGAACGGACTGTGGGAACAGCCTCCACATGTTGCAGCGGTGGAGCTGAGAAAACAGGGAAGAGCATGGACAACAGTCAGGCTTTCTTTGTACTTCCCAACAAACTAACATTAAACATATGTTTGGAGGATAATGCTGACATGTTGTCACATTTCTGCATCGTACACCAGAGTTAGAATACTAACTAGAAGGGCTGTTGCATTTGAACAACTAGAAAGTTGAAATTTCCGACATCTTTGGGAAGCAGCACTATTTGAGAACAGCAGTGGGACATCAATTTTCTCTTTTTTTTCTTCTTTTGATAGTTCCTCATTGCATGCATTCAGCTGGGGTCCATAGAAGCACCTTTATATAATGTAACATAGCACCATTTTTTCATATAGTTTTCCTATTATACTGGGACCCAACCATTGGCATGCATACACTCTAAAAACTTTATTTTCTTGGTTACCATTTCTAAACGTAGCATCGTTTCAAACGTTACAAGGCAAGTAATGAATATTCATACAGTACTTTACATGTAGAAGATGAACTAATACAGTACACATTAAAGAAAGTGCTAGAGTACAAAACTTCCTTGTTTTTTAGTCTTACACTACAGGACTATAGGACACACCAATGCATTACATTACATTTATCTAAATATACACCTTTTCACATTTTCATTATTCACTTCGGTTCATTTTGAGATGATTACCAAACATATACATCTCTAAAGTTCTCACTCCAAAACTCGGATCGTGACCCGAAGGCAAAACAAAACAGCAAACCAGAACGTTTTCTTCAGAAGGCATACATTCACATCACTCTACCTGCACAACCACAGATATACACATACACTTTGTCAAGGTGAGCCCTAACTCTTTACTGTTGTCACACCATCATTTTGCCATCAACATTTAGAGCAACAGACCTATGAGAACTACTTTTCAGTTGGCTTTGACCAGTGGACTGTCTTATCGTTTCTATTTGCTAAAACAAAGCACATGACTCAAAAGAAGCAAAGATACAAACTGTTAAGGTGCTTTAAGGCGTCACGGTTGGAAACATTGGATCTTAGTTAACAGTCCAGATCTCCCTTTATCAGATTGTTCATCAAAGTCCAACATCCTGTAGCCCTCCTCCTGTAGCTCTTTGCTCAATGACCAGTTGCTTGTACTGTTTGTACTTTCCTGAGTGACGAGAGAGCAGCTGTGGTGTGATGTGACTGACACGTGTGTTTAGCCACGCCTTGGAAAAAATGTGTGTATCTACAAACTACTGAACATAAGGAGGATGCAGGAGGGAAAAAAGCTCCAGAGAAGCACAGTCAGTGGACCTCAAGTGATGAGAAGCTGAACACGACAAAACTGAATTGAAGTTTTGATGTGTGTTTACCACCACTGCCAGTGATCGCTGACCACAGCTGCTGTTCTCCGTCAGTGAGGAATCTACACAGGGTGTTCAAGTTCACTCTTTAACATCACCAGTTCTGGGATTGATTTAGTTTCCAGTGTGCCACACAAATAAACAGTAACACTTTATTGAACAGGTCCATCATCCACTGGAATTATTTACCTAGGAAGTTTCCTGGAAGGATTGATGAAATGCGGCACTAATTATAGGGGAAATGAAGAATGTGTAATTATCTTCCATGCATTTGATTGCAAACAGCTCTTTGCTGTTTTTGAAGTGTTTTTTAGGTTTTATTTTTTGTATGAATGCAGACTGGAAGATGCTGCCTGACAAGGGTCTGCCACTAACATTGGAGTGGCACTACTGTCAGACATTTGCTAAACACAGTTGTTTAAATGCAACAAGTCACCAAATTCATTTGATCCTGTTTCATATCATCATATCGTCTTGTGCTGAGCTCGGCGGTCATATGAAGGATTGCTGTTGGTAATGGGATCAAAAGGTATGCCTCTTTAAAGGGAACACAACGCATAACAAATATTAATATATGAAATATCCACTTTTTATTATGCAAATAAGAGACTAACATTGTTGTAAATACAGACAAAGAATTTGCACCATAAATTATATATTTATTTATTCATTTATTAAATTAGGTTCAGGATTTTATATTTATCATTGTAAATCAGGGTGACTAATTTTATATATGGATATCTATATCTATATATCTTTATACATATATGTATCTATGTATATAGATATGGTAGGGCTGCTGAGATCTTTTTTTTCTCACCCTAGATTTGCTGTGAAATGAGCACAAAGCCATGACATGAACCATCTGCTCCTGAGCACAAAGAGGTTCCAAAGGGACCAGCACTCACCAGCATGACAGAGTTTTTTTTGATAGTTTTCATAGTTTGTGACACATAAGTCATTTTGAAAAAACAAAGAAACGTATATGCAAGATGCAATGTTCTGTTTGCACTAAGGAAGTTCAGACTAAAACATGGCATTCATTCAGCTATATTCAAATATAACCCACCAAATCTAATATCAGATTCCACTGTGCCATCAATGTTGGTTCATTCAGGTGTGGCATCAAAGACATTCCTCACATGGTTTGGTGTCATAATTCTCCACCAGGCACGGCCTGCTCAGAAAATAAATTGTGAATTAGAAATTCAAAAAATTTATTGTTAATTGAGCATCTAACCTGTAGTTTGAATTTCAAATAACACTTAGTTTGTGCTGCTCCTAAACAAACTGTTCAATGCTCATGTCCACAGGATGAAATCTGTATTTCAGATTTTGTGCTCATTTCACGAAATCCAGAGAGGCTTCAGTGTCTCGGTGCATCTAACAATGATTATTTAATATGGCATTTGCATTCATATACACAAGGGGAATGGGAGTTGTATTTAACTGCAGCTAATCAGATTGTTTAAGCAGGGATCCATGATTGTCACTTTACACCAAAGGCGTGGATAGAAATGGTCCCTCTGTGTCAACTGATTACAAAGCAGCAGAACGAAAGTGCAGCTTTTCTTTAAAGTGCTTTTTGGAGTGATATTTGGACGTCAAAAGACAGAGGACTTTTTTTAAGGAATTCACATTCCACTTCCAGGAGAATAAACACCATGTCTTTATCTTAATATCAAGGCAAGATTTCATCTTTGAGGAAATTTGCCCCTCGAGCCAAATCCACTGGCCATCAACACTAAATCTAATCAATGTAAAGATTTGAGAATATATTCTAATTCCACATTATTTTTAAAATAAATTGTGCTTTGAATTATACTTCCTACACTGCTTTATATAACTTTAGCCATTTATATGAAAATACGACAACTCGTTGAATCATTAAAGTTCATGCCCTACACCAGACAACAAACACACCAACTAGTCCTGTGCTTCCATGCACCTAAAGGCATCACAAGAACCGGCCGCCACTAGCACCAATCTGTTAACACGGACTTCTCAACATGTCAGTACAGCTCACCTCCATTAAACCTGGCACTGACAGCAGTCAGTACATTACAGCTACAATGAGACAAAGGGCCTGACCCAGACACTTGAATGTGTGTGTGTGTGTGTGTGTGTGTGTTTTAAGGTGCTTCTGTGTTCAGACTTTGGACTAAACAATATGATGTGGTGCCTTTCATTAGGTGCTTTCATTTAATTTGTAATACAAGCATACAGAGACTGAACTGGAAGGTAAGTGCTGTATCTTAGTATTATCTCATAATACTGAAAGAACAAATAGCACAACAAATAAAAAAAACACAACATGAAGCACACAGCGAGATTAACTGCAACCACATCATATAAACTGGATTCCAACCTCTTTATCCTTAAAAGTTGATTTGTAGTTTGATCAAGCCATGGAGCATTAACAGGTAGTGTCATGTGAAACATCAGTCTCGTAGCCATGGTTACCTGCAGTTTAATACACCTAGGACACTGATTTTGAATTGTGGTTAAACTGTCTCAATGTGCAGCCTATCAGAAACAAGTGCTGTCCATGGCCATGGTTTGAAAACTCCTGTGTGGAAGAATAATGCCAGTCTGGCAGACTCTGACTGAACCAGGAAGTGTTTGGAAGAATCTGCCTTCTGAATGAAAATATGTGAACCATGTGACGCCAGAGCAGTGCGGGCTGAGATGTTAGCTGTTCACAGCAGGATACCTGCAGGATGTTCAACATCTGCTGGGCAACTGGACTTCTCAGTGACAGTTTAAAAGACAACAGATCTCAGTCCCAACATCCTCACACACCAACCCACAACTGCTGATACGCTTCAGCATGTTAGGAGTCGCTTCTTATATATAGTAGTATCTTTATTCATCCCGGCTGCAGAGAACCTGAAGTGAAACTTGCCTTTACTTCTCATTTCCTCATTTTATTAGAATATTGCACAAGCAACTGGAATGAATTGTGTCAGGGTGACGTGACAGCTGCTGTACTGAGGGAGCCTATGCATGGTCATGTGTGTTATACTGAATATAAAGCTACCACTTAATTGTGGTTTCTGACGTGTGTGGTCATCTCACAGGGGACCTTGAACCTGCACAGCACTTGTAGTTGTAGAGAACTCAAGCCAAAGTCTGAATCGGGCTCTTTGTCACCAGTGAGCAGCTCTTGCCTTGTGCAGGTCTCACAGCATACACACCGTGCAGCACACTGCCAATCAAGCTATAATGGAGAAGCAGCACTTCATAGACTTTTAGGGCCAAGAACAACACACACATAAGACATGGACAACGTCACTGCCTCATCAGTGGGCAGTAGCAAAAGGTAAAGTACACGGTTCTGCAGAAAGAGCACATTGGTGCAAAGATGGTTTAAAGGCCTGTTTGAGCAGCATGTTGAGCCCTTTCTTATTCATCTACCCGGCAGAAGCGAGCACTGAGGCGTTCACTGACGCCAAGGTAACACGACCACTTCCTACCGTCACCGCCTGTTTATGTCATGTTGCACACAGACACCCGAAGCTCTGAGCCGTCCTCCACAATGACAACTTCACATGGCAAACAGAAACATGAAAACACATTTCCAGAGCACCATATATGTCAAAATCCATCATTTCCCCCACACACTGCAGAGTCACTGGTCTGATGTATGATATGAGAAACACTGCAGATGTTATCAGTGTGTAATCAGTGTGTGTGCGGGGCGTGTGGTAACATAATATCAAATGCCCAGTTTCAAAGGCTTCACTACCCAGCTGGCACCAGGGCTGACTGCAGTGACTCAACCTGGAGGTCGGGACCCCACACATGATTGACAGGACAAAAAAACAGGAGAAAAACTACATTTCTGGAACTCATTTTTGGGCCTTACTTCATTGTTTATCTCCTAATGCAGCAAACAACATCTTCACATAAAAGGAATGTGAGGAGGAGAAACTCCACTTTGGTGACCTGTGCACACCTCGTAGACACCGTGTGGCTCTAAGGAGGAAGGTAAGTGTGGAAAAGGTGCACAGAGCGGGGAGCATGGAGGTTTGTTGCTCCAGGTTTCAGCACAGAGCCACTGTAGGTCTGCTGCCAGCTTCATGCCCCATCTGTGATGTGTTTCAGCTGCACCTTTCCATCACCTGTCTGAAGATCCTCTGACACACTGATACACACTGCTGTCTACACCTGCAGGACAGAGACCGGGGGCGGGACAGAGACCGGGGGCAGGACAGAGACTGGGGGCGTGTTTTTTACGCCTCATGACGGCGGCGAGCTGCATGCACCCCTCTGTCAGCAGAACACATGTAAGATACCTTTCCTCCTCCAGCACATTAAGCATAGACTGAACTGCTGGGCTACAATTACAATACAGTACAAACAATGCGAGCTCTCCAAATAACGACACCTACATACGTCTTCTCTTCTCTGTGCTGACTGGATGGTGAGAGGAGACGTCTTTTCATACACTGATCTATTCCAGCGCTCAATTCTTGTTCAAGTGTTTGAGGCTTCAAAAATCAAGGAACACAAGAAACATCTGAAGGGAAATGAAAGCTAAAGGTGGTGGACAGGTGTAATGCTCTGGCTAGTTTAGCCTCCTTTGCTGACGTGACTGTAAAGCGTCTGCAGCTTCCACACAGACAGCAGCCCTCTGTGTGGCTGCCAAACACGCTGAAGATCAAGTCGAGTCTGAAGTGGACTCTGTGTCCCGGGCTCTGCCGGACCTTTCCCCTCTCCAGTGGCAGCAGGCTGCTCCACCTGCTCCGCTCACCTGCACGGCTCTGATTGGCCAGCAGGGAGGGCTGCCACTGAAATGAACAAGGAAGCTGGCGTTCATTAAAGCCACAGAGTTACTGTTGGTGTGAAAGCCTGACCTCTACAGCAACATCTACTGACGGTGTGTGTGTGTGTGTGTGTGTGTGTGTGTGTGTGTGCGCGCGTGCTGCAGTATTAATAGCATTTATCATCATTACGTTTATCACATTTGCTCAGCATATCCTGGACTACTTTTTCTATCTCTGCAGTGTGTGCTGCAGCCTTTGTGTGTAAATGTGTGTGTGTGTGTGTGTGTTGCGCTCTGACTTCCTGTTTGGGGTCAAAGGCCAACAGGGGCCCCAAACAAGCCGACGGGAGCCTCTGCAGGCTGAAGCCACTGAAATGTAGGACCTCATTTTCTTCACGTGCACTCCTCCTAAGAAGCGAACAGGTCCAGGTCTCTGCCTCTGCGCTCTGCCACAAAGTAATCAAGTAGTTTCCTGACAGTGTCACCTCTGCGCGGGGCTGGCGGCGCCCCGGGGCCCCGCGGAGAGGCGGGCCCGGGCCCCGCCGGGGTCAGTCCTCCTGCTCCTCGCTGTCCTGCCGCGCGTCTGTCCTCTTCTCTTTGTGACACGAGAAGATGCGGCGCATCTCCTCCTCGTAGCGGATGAAGTTCTCCCCGAAGCGGGCCCAGGCCTTCAGCGGCACGGTGATGGTGTTCCTGTAGGGCTGCCGCACCTCGCTGATCTTCAGGAACACCCCGTAGCGGTTGGAGCCCACGTCGAAGTAGAACCTCTTGTTGTCCACCCTGAAGGACGCCGCCTCCGGCAGCTCCGGGCCGTCGTCGTGGTTCCGGGCGCCGCCGCGGCCGCGCTCGCGCTCGTCGCCGTCCTCGTCTCCGTAGTCGTCGATGAGCTGAGAGAGCGCGTCCCTGAACTCGATGAGCCCCTGCGCGGGCAGCACGATGGTCTGCTCGATGCCCTGCCCGTAGTAGCCCATCGTGCCGTGTCCTTTGCTGACGGTCTGCCGAATGCGGAGGAACCTGCCTCTCTGGTTCTCCTTCAGGTCCAGGAAGTACTTCCTGTTGTCCCTCTCGATGAATTCGCTCTTGAGCACGCGGTGTGTGTGGTCGTCGGAGCCCGCGGAGCCGGTGGGGGACGGCGGCGCGTGCGGCTCCTGCGCCCTCCTGCGGGGCTCGTGCGCGCGGCCCTGAGCGTCGCCGCTGTGCTCGTCGAGCTGCGGAGGCGCGAGGCCCCCCCGCAGCCCGATCCGGGCGTAGTAATCGATGAAGTCTCCCAGGCAGTAGCGCAGCGCGGGGGCCATGGACATGGACAGCGTCAGCTTGCTCTTCCTGATGTTGTCGTGCCGGCCTCTGCCGATCCACACCTCGGCGATCTTCAGGAAGCGTCCGCGGACGCTCTGCTTCACGTCCAGATAGAAGCGCTTCTTCTGGATGTCGACGCGTTTGGACGCTAACTCCTGGATGTCACTGCCCTGCTGCTGCGGTCCGCTCTGCACATACTGCTGAGGATACGAGGGTCTGGGCACAGAGTCTGATGCAATCTTACCCCTGCCTCTCTCCATCCCTCTGCAACATCCATCAGCCATCATGATTTATATTCCTCCTGTAGGCAGCGCAGGACAAAGCGGCTCCATCCCACAGGGCGCCTCTCCGCCGCAGAAACGGGCTGACTCGTGCAGCTGGCTGCAGCGACGGGCAAGTTCGCGAGGAGCCTCTGATGACCTAAAAATGGAGTCATCAGCTGATCGACTTTCTGTGTCCTGAAGAAAGGTCAAGCTCGACTATTTAGCCATTTCTACTGCAAACTTCCTGCCTGTTCCATCACCTGTGTGCCTCACAGCGAGCCCTTTTAGCGAGGGAGCCGGGAAGCAGCCAACCTGAAATGGGAGGAGGCGTCCAATACTACATGAACCCGATGAACCCATCCACCCCCCCTCCCCGTCCTGAGAAAACCTCAGTTAAAGAGACACGGTTTGCACAGACTGTGGAGCCTCTCCACCCTCACTCCAGCTGCACCAGGCTGCTGCATGGCTGTGTGACTGTGAGATATTCTCTCATAAGCATCACTCCACATGTATTTATGAAACATGAAAAGGTGGAGCAAACTGTGGAGGTGCACTGGGGTAGTCTCCAGGTATTTACCTCCAGGTGCTGATCATTGGCAGAGTGCCCCCAAAGCTCCATGTCTCCCGTCAGCTGGCTGGCGAGGAGGGGCCACTGAGCGTGCCACTGAAATACTGCAGGGGCCTTGTGTCAGGATCTACATAGTGTGAATCAATGAATTCATGTTTGAGCCCCAACAGGTGGCCAGCAGGACGACGCTGTGTGTGAAACACTGAGGCATACACAGTTTTACACTCGACATAGACATACAGCAACACGTCAGCGGGCTTAGTGGGATGACAGGTTAACCATCAGAATAAAGAGAGGATGCCTCAGCTATACTGATGCTGAAAACTGATGAAAACACCGCAGAGCTTCAACAGGTCCGCACAGCAGCCCAGTGACTGTCCAGTGTTTTCACATTACAAATGACACAGTGCACCCACAGGTTCTGTGGCCCTACGTGACCAGCAGCTGGAGGCTAACCGCTGCTGGATCTACAGCAGATACAGCTGTATGATGAACTCATACTCTGTTTGACTGGCTCAGGACACTGATGCTCCGGGCAAACCCAGACCAGCATAAACATCAGATACACCTGCATGTTCCTTCTGTCACATACATAATGTGTCTACTCGCTCACAGCCCTCAACACCATCCACTCTTGAGACAGTTCAGTGTGACTGTCGTTATCACTGTACAGCTAAATGTCCACAGTCTTTATTTAATGTAGGGATGCTATCAAGCTTTCTCTCTCATACTGCTGTTATTGGTGACAAATATGATGTACTATGACAGCCAGTTAACAATTCATTTACAATGGAGCTGCCACCACAAAAATCATCTTTACTGAACTGAGGTGGTTTTGAGTGCTCAAATGTGCAATTTTTCTTTTATTTACTAAACTGCACAATTTCTTAATTTTCTCCAAATTTTTACCAAACTAACACACCTGACCTGACCTCTCAGAGGTTCTGCATCAAAGGAGCAGTATCATACATGTGGAAAACCTCCAGTACCAAACACTAGATTCTACTTGAAAAGTCAACAGTCTCCTTTCCTGCCAGAAAAAAAGACATGTTTTGACATATCCTCAGATAGTTCTTTAAATTTGAGGTGCAATAATGCTATCTTACATCAACATGTTAGTTCAAACATTTATTCCATGATTTATAATGATAGTCATTTACAACATTTTAACACACGTAAAGAAATATGTGACATTGTAGTCTGTTAACGGTCCTTTTCTTTCATGTAACATGAGAATTTATCACAAAACCTTTTATATTCAGAAACACACAGATTCTTCCTGGACTTCCTTTAACTTTCTCTGAAGTGAAGCAGTCTGTAGTTCAAACAATTAGGAAGAAGTCAGATTACAGTGAGCCACATCACATCTTCAGTTCATTTCCAAATAATTACTCAGAGCTGTGCATCGGAAGAAAACTGAGGTCCTGTTGGACACATGTTAATGCGCTGTTAGTGGAAAGTGACATTTGGTTCTAGAGGTGGCATCTGTCTGGCAAGCACAGAATGACAGCTCTTTATCATGACTTTACATTCAAGATTGTGACTAGAAAAGATAAAGAGGTGAGTGTGAACTCTGGGTACTGTAGGAACACTGAAATCCATCATAATCATCAATGGTTTATTCTGCTGCTGCTGGTAGTGCAGAATCACCTTTGCTTCCTTACAGACCTTATAAGTAAACAAGTAAAGCAGTACAGTGACCCCTCCTATTAAAGTATGCCAGAAAGCTTTTCTTCAGTTTTCAAAGGCAGTTAAAACAAACTTGTCTTGTTGACCATGTACTGGCAACATGTCAGTGTGAACTTGAATTACATGGTTACATTCATGTGCAGTGTATATACTTAAGCTGGAAAACATACTATATGTCCAGTAACAATCTGCAACATCCCGGCAGAGGTAAGTCCCCTCCACCAGGGGGCACTACAGCGTTCAACTGGAGCAGAAGTCCCAACATGCATCAGCCCTGAAACTCTGCTCCACACTCTGCCATGTTCAGACTTACATATGCATCATGTGACATTTGCTGTGTGGTTCCACATACGTGTTGAGTATGTCCAGACATTATTTAACTATAAAGATATGGCTGTGTCATTTTTCCAGTTCAATGCAAAGCTAGCAAATTATTGCTACAAGCTCTAAATCACATTGCACTTTACAGAGCACTCAGCCATGTGGAAACAGTTCAGGATGACTGTTTGTCACTGCTTCAAAGTCTTGAAATGAACTTTTGACATTAACAAAGGCACAGAAGCACTGACATAGGTGACACCCCTGTGTTCTCACTGGGGTCTGTAGCCACCCAGCTGAGGCATGTAGCTGGAGGCCGGTGCCGCTGGCAGCCAGTCAGCTGCCTGACTGTCTGCAGGCATCGTCGGCTCAGAGTCCTCTTCCAGCGGACAGAAGTCCAGAGGCTCCAGCACCTCTCGCTCCTCCATCTCCAGCTGGTTGGTGCTGTCCTCATTCCCTGTGGTGTGTGGGAAGCAGGGCTGTCGGGGGAAACGCTGAGACTGTCTGCTGCCCTCCTGCAGCAGCATGTCTTGGTTCTCCTCAGAGTCCAGCAGGGGCTGCGTGGACTCTGACCGTGAGAAAATGGCCTGCTGGGGCTGGGAGCTCGGGGTCTGACCTTTGTAACCACTGGAGGCCACCACCGAGGAATACTGAACAGTGCTGGCTGTGGTCTCCGCCATGTCGCCACCCTCATCGCTGTCGGACACACTCTGGCGAGGTGAGGACATGCAGGAGGAGCCACCAATGCCGCTGCTGTGCTCCTCAGACAGATACTTGTCCTTCTTCAAGGACAGACTGGCCTTGTCATCCTCAAACACACACTTTCCATCACACACATCCACGTCAAGCACACTAATGCCTGACATACAGTTCTCCTTTGGTGTCTCTGCCTGTAAAGGAAGACAAGTTCAAGTCAAATTACAATCCGACTAAAAACAGTGCAAATACTGAGGGCTGTGTTGTCCCAGAGTGACTGGGTGAGCTGCAGTCATCAAGAGCAGACTGGAGCTCAAAAAATGGGCTTTATGCGAGAAAGCCTCCACTGGAGATACTGTTATAGTATAATATTGATATACATGTAAATGTTGTCACCCTCAAGTGTATCAGTGCAAAAGAAGTCCTTACTTTCACAGGATAATCAGGAGACCAGTTTCCAATGGTGCTTTCTCCAGGATTAGGAATCTGAGGCCAAAAGTTCTTCTTGATCCTGCAAGAGAGGATTGAACCCGAAGGTTATGGATCTAAAAGATAAAAATACAGCTACCACTGCAAGAACTCAAAATGTTTAAAAAAAAATTAAATACATTTGCATGTTTGATTTTTAATTTGTATAATTTTTGCTACATTCAACTATTTTATTCTTATTTATTTCTTGGTTATTTAGTATTTTACAGCATTTTGATTGTATACATCAGGTTTTTCAAAGAAAACAAAAGTCACACTGATGACTTAGAGATCTAGGGAATCAAAATGTATCAAAATGTGATACACCTGTCCTTAAAAGGTTGTATTAAAAGTGACATGAACCATACAACCACCTTCAGAGCTTGCTCTGGGAACAACAATGTGTTTATGTGTCAAAGTGTAACTTACACATCTCTTTTGTAGACACAGAGCAGCATGGTCAGAACAACCACAAACAGAAAGCAAAAGCTCACTCCAACCACAATGCCCTCAATCTCTCCTGGTGCTGAGGGAAGCACAGAAAATGTTGTTGAGGCACCATTATACATGACAGTAAAAGACCACCAGGCATTCACTTGCTGCATCATTTCTTAAAGGAACGGTTATCAAAAGCATTATAGATTCATTTATATTGTTTCTCAAAATATTATCATTCTTTTCCCAAAATCTGATTTATTCTTAAATCTATCAATCAGACAATGTTATAGGTATCAACATGCAGTACGAGTAGGCTAGAGTCCAGTCTGACTGAAAGTGACTGTGGCTGTGTGGGTTTCATCATTCTGTCCCACCATCAGATATCCATATGGAAACTTTTGAAACAGCGTGAGCAGTTCATCATGTAGGAAAAGTGACATACACACATACCATATTTCAGAGTGGTGAATGAGTGATTGTAGCCTCTGGCTGAGCCTCGGATGGTTGAAACGTTAATCCAGGTGTCATACTTGGTGTTGCCTGTCAGTTGCTTCAGAGTGTATGAGGTGGTGTTAGCTGGCACTGTTTTTTCTGCAAATGAACAAAATCAGACATCAGCAAAGTAGCAGTTGAGTTCCTGCAGTCTGAGTGCTATTCCAGATACAAGGAGGCAGGTGCATACCATGTAATTTAGTCCCATTTGTGTAGAAGATTGTGTAGTTGACGATGAAGCCTTGTCGGCTGCTTTGGGGAATCTCATTCCACTCCAGCTCTGCCTCATTACGTCCTGGTTGACCTTTCAGTCTAATGGTGGGGCCCTCCAACGGAACTGCAAACACAACAGCAACATCATGAAGGATGCAAAGAATACAACTGTGGCACCTCCCAACTCAAACACTGATGGCATACATGATGTACTGTGAATAACATCTCCACTGGGGCCGTTTGAAATGACCCATTTCATATAATCAATTCATCTATAACGGCTAATCAGTCATCACAAAAGATTTCTAATGGCTGCATGACAGCCAGTGATTGGGCTTGGTTTCTTGCTCCTCTTCTTGACAACTGATGATGGTGTTTTGTAAGCAGTATTAATGAACACTGAAATAATGTAACACAAGTCTTTGTGAATTGATTTTGATGCTCTTAAAAATTCAGGTCAAATAAAAACAATTAAAACCTAAAGTGAAAGGTCACACAGGTAACAATGTCTATGGTTTTTCACTGCATTTGTTTCATTTGTTTTTCATTGTGGAACTTAAATCCTCCAGTTCCAGACTTTAAACATCAAAGTCTTTTTCATGGTGCAAATCTCTGAGTTTGTGCTGTTTTGAAAAGAACTGGTCATATTTGATGTTTCCATGTATCAGGAGCCGCAGCCGCAGACACTACAAAAATAGATGTGTGTCTGCAAACTGGACTTTTATAGTCCTTTTAATATTCACTTAATTACTTATTACAACGAGTCACTGATGTGTATGTTATGTTACCTCCTTGCTCCAGATAGACTTCTTTACTTGTTGACCTCCCAACCTCCCACGTCGACCCATGTTGACGTCTGTATACTGGATACACAGATACGTTGTAGCGGACATACTTCTCAAGGTGGCCTGAATTTGACATTGAGAAGAGTGAAATACAAATATTAGTTTGTTTAGTCATATCTGAAAGGGAGAGTAAAGTGATCCAGCTCTAGTTTTTGAGTATGACACTCTTGCCCCCTACAGAACACAGATTTCCTCAGGCTCTTGTTTGAACAACAATGATTTCTTGAATGATTTTGAAACTTGCTGACCGCTATGTAGTCTGAATTAGTCAAGTTATACTATCATTATAATTTGGTAATGAATAGCAGACTCTATACAATCTGCACTGAAAACTTGATTAGCATGACGGAAATAAATTCTGCCCTGATGAACAATCCTGACTGACTTTCATACTGTACAGAACATGCCTTTGAAATTTGCTGCGAAACACCCGAGCAGCCCTCTGAGCTGCAGTTAAGCACGTTAATACTAGGTTGGACTGTACTGTACCATCACTGCAGTAACACACACACACACACCTCAACAAGATCTGAATGAGATGTGTCATGCTTGTTTTCAACTTCTGAATTCTACTGGCATTTTATTTAAAGCAAAATGCTGTTTCCACCTCCGGACAGACCTAATGTGTCCTAGCTCAGTCATTACTTGGTCATTGGTCTTTTTGAGTATTGAGTACTGTATGTGATATGCTACAGCAAGCAATGTCCTGTTGACTAGGCAGTGTGAGACAGAAGTAGCATGTTTTGATGAGTGTTTGAACATTTCAATGGCCTCTTAACTCCAGTCAGTCCAGTCATTTGCTAATTCTTTTGATGAAATATATTACCTTTAATGACTGTTTGGTTGGTGTTTTTGCTTTCCCTCTGCCAGTCTATCTGACCACCACTGACCCACTCCACCACATACTCCAACACAGCTCCACGTCTGGAGTGTTCCCATTTCACCCACAGCTGGCCCCCTTCAGGCCACACCTTCAGGTCTTCCACAGGAGGAAGCTCTGTAACACAAACACACATATGAATACATCTGATATCACATTTCGGACAAAAAACTGCTTAAAGTCTTCTTTTCATTCTGTTCCTTCATGTCCTTGCTCACAACAGAATGGTACAGCTTTCTTGAAAAAGAGTACACAGCAGAAATTACACAGCAGCAATGAACATCATCATCAGCTCAGCTGGGCTCTGATGTCTGCTTTGAATTTGCCTTTTTATTCTTCATAAATTGTGTGTCTAAGTGTGCTCGACTCCTCCCCGATGTTATCAGTGGAGTTGACAGTGGTGAGGGCTGCTGGGAAAAGGGAAGGAAGCATTTATGATACAGAGGTTAGCTCTACTGTGCGACAGCATGTGTCTATATGTTGTGGTAGACTTGGTGAATAATTTCATTAAGTTTAAAAAACAGCAGCCACAGCAGCCCAGTGTTGCACCAGCATATCAGACTGTATTGGACATGACATGACACTCTCACTCTCTCACTCTCACTCTCACTCTCTCACTCACTCTCACTCACTCTCTCTCACTCTCTCTCACTCTCTCTCTCTCTCTCTCTCTCTCTCTCTCTCTCTCTCTCTCTCTCTCTCTCTCTCTCTCTCTCTC
>JBAJHX010000035.1:1203120-1222221 GCA_037176925.1 Amniataba percoides
TGTGTGTATATATATATACACACACACACACAGACATATATATATAGTTGTAGCTATTCACTAAGGCACAGTGAATTTGAACTATTGAAACTACCAATCATGTCATGTCTAGAATTGGAATGTGTTTTATTAGTAAAGTGTTACTGGTGACTAAAGCTGGTTCAGGACATGCTTTATTATAGTTTTGACATGAAGTCTCACGCTGCATTTTGCCTGCTTATGGTTGTCTTGCTGTCGCTCAACCGCAAAGTGCTGTAATTTATTTGGTTTATTCTGAGCTGTGTTTAATGCTGACTCCAGCACTGTCTGTCAACGTGGTGTGACGGTAATAAACACTGTGCTTTGCTCTGGAGGCAGGGAATGCTCCCACATGCCCCCTGCTGGTTGCCGACCATTCGAAGCTACTTTTTTTTAGATTTTATATCTGCTCTTGAAATGTTGTTGTCTCTACTGTAAGTATAATACCACATCTGAATTACCCTGTGTAAATGTACTATACCGATTAAGTTGTACACATAGCTGCAAGCTTTTACATGGAGAGCAAATCAGGCTAAATATCTCTTCATTTTCCAACACTTGGAAAGAGGTGTATCACCTGTGGAGTGAGACCAAAGACCTGAGACAATCCGTATTGAGCATTTCCACTAGGTAAGACAGGAAACTATGCAGATGATAGTATAATGTGAGCATTAAACACCACTGTGAAAATGTAGATGTAGACTCTGCCTAAGTTGAGATAAAAGGTCAGGGTGGCACTTGAGAGCGCCCTGATTACTGTTTTGAGACTTCTTAAGACTTAACAGATCCTCACGTTACATAGGTAATGCTGAGACTCATCAATGCTAATTGAGTTGAAGGTGACTGGATTCTTCCAATTATCAGTGCTTTCTCAGTCAGAACTACAGTACACAGCACAGCTGTCAAAGAGGTCATCATTTCCGTTCCAACAGCAGAAATGGGATCAGTTAAGCTGTTTGTAACTCAAACATCAGTCACCCCGGACAGTAAGCAGGCATGTTATTGGTGTCAGTAGTACTCATAGAGACAACAGGTGAGTGTTATATACCTTCCAAGTCATCAATGGTCTTCTCCAGCTTTGCCACAGACCTCTCTGCAAACTCTGCACGGGTCTCAGCCTGGGACACAAACCACAGCACAACATGTGACACGTATGTACACACTGTACTCACTCTTTCATTTAGGTCATATGGAGAAGAAACAGACAGAAACAGTACAACACAAAGGAATGAAAACTCACCTCTTTCAGTTTGTCAGTAAGAACTTTAATTTCTTCCTCATATTTGTCCTCCTTCTGTGAATACTGAAATTCAAAAGCCATACAAACAATTAAAATACATTTACAACTTTCATTAATGCAGAAATGAGTGTGAAACACAGGGAATATGATCCTTGTCACTGTTAATATTATAGTACACTCAAGTCACAGAGCATTGTTGTTTCAGAAACATGAGTCCAATAATCTTTGAAAAACCCAGAAGGTATTTCAGGGATCCTCATAAACTAAAAAAAAAAACAAACCCAAAAACATGAGCATCTAACCATGTGAATCACACATATCCTGTGATGACATAATGCAAATACAATGCACCTGAAACCCAAAGTGGTCCTGTTACCTAATTGCATGGTGTAACATGGTGTAGACTGTATGTGTGCTGAAGAATGAACGTGGGTTCCTATCAGAGCATGTAGGAAATGACTAGTCTCTTTTACAGGCTTCATAGATCAGTGTGGACAGCATATACAGTGTGACTGCTCAGTCCTGAGGCTCAGTGCCCTTCAGCTCCAACTGTACCTTCTCAGCCTGGGCTTCCAGTGACTTCAAGTTGTTGGTGACATTTTTCAACTCTTCCTCAAGGTCACCTGATTTACTGCGCAATGTAAGAAAGAGGAAAAGCAAGAAAAGAAAAAGCAGAAATTTGAAAGGTAGGACAGCAGATCAGATCAAACCCTGACACTGTCTGAAGGACCGCTCACATTTTTATTTAATGTCATTTTGATTTTTCTGTCTGTCTTACTCAGAGACAGAAGATGGCTTTCTACCAGCATCTGTCTGCATCTGACTCTGAGTAAGAGAGGGAACAAGGGTTTTAGGAAAATGTCAGGGTATTTTCAAAGGGAGAATAGAGGCAGAGGTTAAACGAAGTCATGAAACTACCTGGATAGGTGGCGGATTACAGCCAAAAATAAGATTTAGATAAATCACAACTCCAGGTAGAACCCTGTTGTTATTTATTATTTCTTATGGTCAACAAATCTCATGTGTAGACCCGGAGCAACAAAGTCTCATTCTGTCTCTCTACACTTTCTTTAGCCCTTTGGTGCCTATTAAAAAGGCCAATCTTTTAAAAAAAACATCTAAAAAATGGACTCTTTTTGAATTTGCTAATTTCATACTGCTCAGCTGCTTCAGCTGCTCACTGAAGTTTTTAATCACACGTTACTCAGACAGGAGGAAATAAAGCATTTGTAAGGGACTATTTTCAGAAGCGGACGAATGCACAGTTGGTGCTTTATAAGCATTTCTGACAGCAGGACTGTGTTGCAACTAAGTGTGATAAACTAAAGCCCTGTGTCTTCATGGCAATGCAGGATCACTTCACTTCACAGAGCAACAGACTCATACATGTGTTTGATAGTCTGACATCATTTCCTGTCTAGCTTCTATTTCACAAGTTCCTGTAATGTCATTTCTCACACCAGTCTGTCTGAAAAATGAGATATGTTCCCAGGATTTACTTTTCATATTCGGAGTTAAATCAGCATCCAATACTCTACTAATAACACCTGAAATGAAAACCATGATTTTCACAAAGTGAGGGAACAATGGCTTTGTGAGCCTTATCAGTGCAACTTCATCTGTCATCATTTTCATTATTACAAAGGTTAATGGGATTTTGAGTGAGGCTTTCTGACTTCAGCCCCAACAGTGGCGCTCTAAGATATATCAGGCTGCAATACACAGAAAATACTTTTTAGCTTCATATATCCACAGACATAGTTGGTCCTCAGTTGGATTCCGATGGGAGAACAGCTAAAATATATGAAAAACTTCCCCCTACCTCTGATAACCAAACATGGCCTTGAACCTATTTTTTGGTCTTTCATGTGATTTGTTGACAAGAAAAACAACAACACTGAATATCTCCAGATTCGTCCTTTAAGTACTGCTTGAGGGACATGCTTGATGTCAAAGACGGTAAGTGCCGGTTAGACAGAAAACTGAGAGAGGGCTTGAGAGGCTGCAGGTCAGACGAGCAGAAGGCAGCAGGTCAGAATTAGACCTCAGTGGAGTTTGTACAGTAAGTACCTCTTCCTCTCCGCACATCATGGACTTCAAATTCTGGTCCATTAGCCTGAGCTCCTCCTCCAGCTCCCTCACTCGGCTGCAGGTGTTAGTCCAGGCGGTCGGGAGTGAGGGGGGGACAGTGGGCAGGGCAGCCATAAAACAACAACAAACAACAACAAGTCCCATACAAACAGTGGTGGTGTATTCAGGCATGCATTAAAAACACACAGGAAGAGAACACACATCCAGGTTTCTATCTAATTAGTGCAGTCATTATGTCCTGCAGCTTGGCTACATGATGCTATGAGAACACTTTGCACTAGTGCTGAAATGACTAGGTGAATGATCAATTAGTCAACCAACAGAAAATAACTCGACAAGTTTAATAATTGATTAATCCTTTAGGTCCTTTAGAAAGCTTCTCCACTGTGACAAACAGTGACGAATAAGTAGAAAATATCTTTGGGGCTGTTTGTCAGATCAAAGAAGCTAACAATCTCCTTGTGATTTCTCACCTGCCAGCCCAAATGATTAATCAATTTATTGAAAAAGGAAACATTAGTTGCAGTATTCACTGTGACTTATGAGTCCATGCAGCACTTACAATTCACACTACTATCAATACAGACATGTCATTGTTGTAAAGTCAGAAATTCATCAATGACAAGTGAATGTGTAGGATCACATGTTGTCCTAGTAGTGATCATGTGATCACTACTAGGACAACATAAATAATGTACAGTGGCTCTTGTGTCGGTGTGAGTTTTCATGGTGCAGGTGTTGACTTACGCCTCAGCCACCTCAGCACGCTCCTCTGAGCGCTCCAGATCTCCCTCCAGGATCACCAGTTTACGAGCAACCTGCACACATTGAGCACACACTGAAGAGACTCCTCTGTACGACATACTGCATGCCTGCCTTTCTGCTATTGCTACCTTTCAACATATACTGCATTAATAGACATAATTAGTTAAGTAATACTCATTTAACGTGTTTGTTACTTTCAAATGAAAATGACATAGTTATATGTGAGCTGGTCGACCTCAGCAGTCTTTACATGAATGTAATGACCTGACATTTCACTCATGCATTGGACTCTTTCAGTGTGAACAAACTACAGGCTTAGTGAGCAGTATTGGTTTGTAGTGCAGAAGTGTGACACAGCTCCCTCCTCCCACAGTCCCCCACCTCTTCGTATTTGCGGTCAGCCTCCTCAGCGATGTGTTTGGCCTCCTTGAGCTGCATCTCCTGGATCTCCATTTTCTCCTCGTCTTTGGTTGCTCTGTTCTCTATGACCTTCATTCCTCTGGATGACAAAAGGAACAGGCAGCAATGAGCAGTCAGACAGAAACTTATTGAGTCATTCTAGTCAGTAAGCTTGTCCTGCGACCAACTGTAACAGCTACTTCCACCAAAGTCCTCAGTATCTGAAGAGTCCACTACCAGTGCTTACAATTGAACACCACACACCAGGGTCAGCTGTGTCAGCAAACACAACATCATAGTGATGTCATCAGAGTTATCTCAGCTCGAGGTTGGAGAATACACATTTCTAACATTAAACCTTCATTAAAAACGTACAAAAAAGTGACATGTTTGAAAGCTGTGGATCCAGTGTTTTCTTAAGCTTTATCCCTTGTAAGGCCTAAGGTAGCTGTTTCATTTTAACACTTCAAGAGTCTAGTCATAAACTATTAAGGCTGTTTGTGAATTAAAACATGTTTACCATGTCAAAGTTTTGTATCTTTTTTCAGCATATAACTTTTTTCATTTTATTTCATTTTTATTTTTATTTCATTTTGACATTTTGTACTGAAACAACCAATGTCATTTGATCACACAAGCATGATCAGAGACCTGGAAGGGTTAACTGGATCATGAGGTCCTGCCTTGTAGAGGGGGCCATTGTAAAAAGGGAGTTTTAATCTTTTGATGTTCCACTTAAAATGCTTACATGGAGCAGATTCTGCCACAACTATAGTCACTTTTCCAAGTGCCTGGGCAAAACCAAGCATGCAGCTAAAGGAAACAAAGTAAATACTTCAGTCATTCAAGTGCTTTGCCTTATTTGCTCCACTGCTTCTCAACATCTAACAGCTGCTGTTAATGCAAATATCTGCATGTTGGCTTGATAAAAGGTAGGAGAGAAATAAACCAATGCAACTGTTGCTCCACTGACAGAGTGATAGACAAGGTTTGTGTGGAAACCCCAGGATGAGGAGTTTTCATATTTTCACCTCTCGCTCTCATCTGCAGCTTTCTCAGCCTCTTCCAGCTTCTGCAGAGCAGTAGCTAGTCTCTCCTGAGCGCGGTCCAACTCCTCCTCAACCAGCTGGATACGTCTGTTTAGAGACGCCACCTCTGCCTCAGCCTGTAGACACGCACACATACACACACACACACACACACACACACAGACAATAAGAGACTAAAGCAATATGTGACACCAGTCTGTGCAGATACAATCAGTGATGGGACACTGAGACCACACTGATAACGGCTCATAGCTAGATTAGTATGTATAAAGCATTACATATCAATGAAGTCTAAAGGTCTAAAGAAGGGAAAACAAACAAAGAAAAAGGAAAGAATACCAGTAACAACAAAAACAGGTCACCAGTTGCTTCACAGTAAGAGATGGAGGAGAGGAGGAGCACCGACACAGAAAGATGGCGTGATGATCTCACTGAAGACAAAGTGTGAGTGAAACAGAGGCCTGGATCATCCTGCACAGCATGTCTGAGGAACTCAAGCAGCAGAGGCCCGCCGACATGTGGGTAGTAAGGTCAGAGATAGTTCAGCTCCTCTGTCTTAGAGGGAGGCTGAAGCTGCGTCTCAATGAGAGCCACGAAGGCCCCTTTGGAAGTGATAGCACATATTACAGGAGACAGCACAAAGACAGCCTGTCCTGGCTGCACACTGACATGTCATCCACAGACATGCAGGGGGCCTTGTCTGGCTCTTAGTATTATAAAGTGGTTCTTCCTCAGTAACAAAGAGTTGTTCTAAAGGTCGTGGGACAGTCAGAGTAAAGCTAACGCTGCTCTCCGGACGGTGTTACCCTCTCCCGGGCCTGCCTCTCCATGTCGGCCTCCCCCTGCAGCAGCTCGGCCCGCTCCTCCGCCTCCTCCGCCACCTGCTGCAGAGCCTGAATCTTCCTCCTCACCGCGTCCATGGAGCTGAACGCCGCCATGCTGGAGCCTCCGCTGCTCCTCTGCAGGTGGCACTCTGTTTCCGTGGCAACACATTCAGCGGACGCACGTTTCTTCCGGGCCATCAAAATAAGGTCGACTTCGATAAGACTTTTATTTTGAAGAGACGTTCTGCGCGCGCATTCGTTTGAATAATTCATGAATGATTTATTTTTACATTCATAATGAATGAGGTGACTGAAGTGTATGACGTCACTGGGCTTTGTAAAAGGTATGTCCCAGAGGCAGCAGGTGGCAGGTGGCTTAAAGAGCAGACAGAAAGGCGCTGGCGCCATCTAGCGGCGGCCCCTGGCCTTAATGTCCCCCAGGTTAAGTAGGGGGCAAAACTGAGGGGTAATGGGGCAGCGAATGAAGGAGCAGCTGCTACATCAGATGCTTTCTGCTTTACATTCTCACTGTATACATGTCTGTTTCCACTAGCTGACAGCAGAGGGAAGCAATCAAAGAGAAAACTGTTCAAATATGTGTGGATGACACCTGTGTTTGTCTGTAGTGAAGCTACTGTGACACAGATCAATCAGCTCATATCAGTCAGCTGTGTGTACAGTCAGCTGTTGCCATGGTGAGGGACTCCTGGTCAGACTGTTGAGCTGATAGAGGCTCAGCTGAGGGGCACCACTCAAACTCCAGAGATAATCCTGAGAGAGACTGAGTGCTAAACACACTCATCTCAGAATGTATTCACTGATTACAGTTTTGTATCTAACTTAGTTTGTATTTGAGTATTTGTTCACATGTATTAAGTTTGAATTGATTGTATCTCTTTATCAGGGATGTGACTGATGGAAAAGCCTGCATGGTCTTTGAGCTGCTTCATGGTTTTCTAGAGCATTCAGAGACTGAGCTGGCTCAGGCTTCAGCAAAGTTCAGGAACATATTCATTTCTAAGTGCTCAGATACATTTGGTGTGTGGCTAATGTGAACGACTGTAAACTGTCATGTTTAATATGTCGTAAATATTTAGAATCACACTTGATTTAGAAGAAGAGGAGATGTTAGAGTGAACGTCACCTACAGTAGCAGACTCCTGTAAGCAGTGGAAACATAAACAAATTCATGCATTGCTCTAATTCTTTTCCATCTTTGGTAAGATCACAGGAACACTGCATACAGGAAGGTCCCACTCCTCTCAGGACAAATAAAGTCAGCCCTCACTCCTCCATACGTCACTCTCATATTTTGCTCTATAATTGGTCATAAATTCTGTGACTCATCACTAATGGAGACCTGCAGAAATGTTACAACTACCCAGAATTACTCGCCCGAGTCTTCAAAGCACGTTCTGAGTATAAGCTTAGCGGCAGTGTAAAGTACTAACATTACTCTGGGCAAGTCAGAGTGCAGTAACTGCTTGTTTGGGTCAGAGCCCAGGAGGCAGATCTGCCTTGGAAGACCAATTTAGGGAAAATACTAATAATCAACATGCATTCAAGGAAGCTGGTTTGATGACTTGGAGTGTAAATGTTCTTGATCTGGACTCACTGTGGCTTTAAAAGGACTGTTTCATGCAGAACACATTGTTTTGTGGGAAGAGTTCACAGTCACACGCTGAAATAATGTAAGGCTAGTTCTGTTTACTCTTACTGTTTATTGTCATGTTCAAATCCTTTCTCAGGATCACTATCAGCTCTGTTGAGGGACTGAAGGAGTGAGAGGAAGGAGTATGCTTTAAGAGCCAGCTGGATGCAAGGCAGGAGGTTTACACGTCCACTTACAGACAGAGGGAGGGACAGACACACTGACATTAGTACGGCGGTAAAATGTCAAGGGGCAGTGGGTTGTGACATCTGAAGCACTTATGAGGCTGCAGCTGTCTGAGTTATGCAAACCAAGGGGAAGTCTGTAAGTTATAGTCATTTTAGTTTACAGTTTCCTCCCTGTGTTTCCTTACTGAGCTGTGATGAGGACAGAGGGAGGGACAGTATCAACAGAAGAGACTTTCAGTCTGTGGGGGACTGTGTTCTTCACTGGAGGTGCAGTAGACCTGAAATCTGCATCAAGCGCAGCCTGTGTCATTCTTCATACACGCATCTGACTATTGTTTCAAAGACAGATTGTGTGCCAATCCGTTAACCTACCTTGTGTGAGTGGTCTTTACAAACTGCTTTGGGCAATGTCATGTTTTGCCAGATGCTTGTGCCAAAGAAAAAGTTGAGCCAAGAGAAACTGTCGAGGGCTAACCAGTGGTGGTTTTGTTCTGTGGCTGCACCGCCTTGTGCAGCCTAAACACCAAAGTTAATGGTATTATAGTAATGATAGTGTTCAACACTGTGTCAAGACTTGTACATTATGAAATGCTGTGCAGTACTGTAGAATTATTTTTCTAAACGACACCTGTATCTCAGCACACAGTGTGCAGCACAGAGGTTCTGAGAGGGTCCAAGGAGCAGCAGCATCTGTGCAGGCTGTTGCCAAGCAAGAATTCAAGAAACCAAATCCTCTACACCGAGCCCTCTAGATTAGTTTGAATTGAGGAGGTGCTGACAGGCTTTATGATATGTTGGTCAAATCTGATACTGCACACAACAGATTTAATACTGTCCCTGCTGCTGCTGTCAGCGGCGAGGCTGCTACTCATCTAATGATGACACTTTGCAGATTTAGAACAGCCAACTCTAAATGGTGCCCCTGAAGATCAACATTAAAGTGTTTCTGATGATTGTACATGTGTGCAATGCTGACGCATGGTGGTGGAAATGTAAAGTTTGACTGACAGTAACAAACTGACTGTGAATATTTAAAACACTGCTAGAACTGTCACTGGGTCTAAATTCACAACTGTGAGGTCATTCAAGTTAAAGAGCCTGGTGCTGCTTTTTACAACAGTTTGAGAAGTGATATATGAAACACTTTGGACTGACAGCACGTGTATTCAACAACATGACACCTGTGTTACTCTGTGAGGGATCAGATGTGACTGAACTCAGTACAATAGGTTAATGTGGGCTTAATATAGTTGCCTTTCTGCAGTAATGTGACTCCTGGCATCAGCTCCCTTCACTTACATCTGTTGCCTTCTTCTCTGCCTGCTCCAGCTTCTCCTGGGCATCCTTCAGCGACTCAGAGTATTTGTCCAGCTCATCCTCCACTCCTTTCAGCTTCTTCTGCAGACCCAGCAGCTCCTCCTCCAGCTACAGAACACGTACAGCAACACACAGCACACACACACGTGCACGAAACATGTCAGATCATAGATTCAGATTCACAAAGGACCTTCCATAAAAACAGTGAAACTATTTGAAAAAAGAATAACTGGAGCTGGTTTCACAGCACTTACAGTTCATGACATGTGAAGACACTGTTCCCCACCCAACACAGTGGTTCAGAGCCCGTAGGCAGGCTTCACACAGTCACTTCTATCACTTTTCATGGGAGTGACTGGATCCAAACCTTGGAGGAAAGACTGGAAGTTCTCCCCACTACAACAGTTTGCCCCTCTCTTTTTTCCCTGACTTAGATTGTTGCCATTCAGAAAATGCACACTTTTTCCTTTAACAGTGTCTTATCAGCGTTTAGTACGAACTAGTTTGTGGCCTTAAATCATGCTTTGGTTGCCATGTGCAGCTGTTGTGGGAGAGAACATCTTTTGACATTGAATGTTTTGCAGATGAAATTATTCTTAATGTGTCTTTTCCTCTAACTCCAAAATCAGGTGGATTGATGGTTTAAAGGAGCATCTCAAAGAGCAGTTTATCCCCTCCAGGCCTTGCACCCTCATAAACAATTAACAGTGAGCATGTCTCATACATAGACCCAGTCCTGCTCCATCCTGTACATTCAGAAGGTTGCTGTCTAAATTATGCTGTGGGTTTCATATGACATTTTAGTATGAAATCTAATGGACAAACCAAAAGAGTGACATAATATAATCATGTTTATTCCCAGAGAGGAAAAGCCTGATTTATTTCATTGACCCTACAACAGCAAATATCAATCTAACAAGAAGATTGCAAAGTACTAAAGCTTTTGCTATCCAGTGACTGATTTCCAAAGGTTGCCTCAACAAGTTGTCATTTGCAACAACAGCTTCAAGGACTATAAAAAGCCAATTGTAAACTACGGTGATGTGGCCTGACCACAATGTGCCCAGGACAAATGCCCTTTCTATATCACTTCTGACAGTCTCTGCCAGCCTGTAGCCATGTAAGGCCTCTCAGTCACAAATAGCCTGGGACAGTTCTGATCCCACAGTCGCCATTTCAACAACTCCCAAACCAGCAGCCTTGACTGTCTTTCTGAGAGGAGCAACAATTCAAAGAAGGTGGGGGTCTTCACAGGGAACACAGAAATAGACATGCCAGTATTCAGTGCTCCCAGGCAGAGAGAAGTGATTGTGCAGGCATTGTAATAGCTACCAGCTGGAATCCTCAGGGAACAAATGCTATGCAGACTGTTGCTTCGCTCGATTCGTTGCTTGCTACCTGATCTTGTCAGTTACACTGTTGGGCTGCACAGGACTGACTGACCCATTCCTCAGTTCACAGCTGGAAACTGTAGCTGGATTTGACTTAGATGACTTTGATCATATGTTCCATTACATGTTCAGCACCTTCACACCAGATCTGTGACAGCACTGTGCCAAGGGGGGCTAAAATGTGTCAGACCTCAGCTGTTTCCATGACAGTACTTCTCTAAATGGTTGTTAATATCTCTTTATCAACTGAAGGCTACAATGGTCACGTAAATATTGTGCCTGTTGACTGGTAATTCTGTTCAATAGCTATCGTAGGTTATTTTGTGAAAGAGAGGGAGAGAGAAGTGGCAGACAGATGGCTGGTTACTGGACTAGAAACCTGCACTTTGAAACAGTTTTAGTCACAGCACTGACAGCTCAGAGCACAAGGTGCACAAGGTGTGTGGGGTCATTGGTGTTTTGGCAGAAATGATATTTTTGTGTCTCAGATCAGAACAGACATAATGTCAGTGCACGTTTTAGTTTTAGCTTGATCAGAAAATCCGAGGTTGTGCGATTTGGATATTGCACTTGGTCAGATTACAATTTTGAGAATATTTGAATGAATTGTCCAGCCCTGCACTCTCCAACCTGGAGTGTCACAACGCAGCGCAGTGACACACTGTGTACTGTTCATTAAATCACCTCAGAGCAGCCACACACACACACACACACCTCTACTCATCAGACTGCTTGGTTATCACGTGGTATTCTGCCCCTTTTTATTGAATTATTGTTCATCCATCCTGTCTGTCTTTACCTCCTTTCCGTCTGTCTATGAAGTTTAGTCTCTTTCATGTTTTATTCCTAAAGACATTATGGAATAAACACTGCTGAGTTTACAACATGAGGCAGAGATATCATACAAGCTCGTTTTTCATTGTTGATTGATCTCTTGCTACTCTATACTGCTACATGAAGGATAAAAACTTCACTACAACACTTTTCTATCACGTTTGCTCTTCAGTAATAGCTCCGCTCAGCTTCTTGAGAGCTGCCTGTGTTAAACAGCTGACGGCTGCTGTGAAAGCCACTGATGATCTACTGACTGACTGTGGAGGTTCTTCTTCATCTACGTGCTGCATCAGACCCGGCTGGTGGTAAAAACGGTGTGTGAGACACACAGTGTCCTGCAGGGCTCCATATAAGGCCTCATCTGATTTTCTGTGCGCTGGCCTCCACTGACTGATGAAGCTGAGGGGCCAGCAGGAAGCTGTGTGGGACTCATCACTTCACCTGCAGCATCCACTGGAGAACAAAGCTCCAGAAACCTGTCAGAGTGTTCAGCAGCTTCTGCCTGCAGAGGCTGCAACACACAGGCAGGTGCAGGTGGAGAGTGTGTGTATGTGTGTGCTCCATCATCACGCCTCACTCTGCCTCACACACAGCTACCTGCCTGCCTGCCTGCCTGCCTGTCTGTCTGTCTGTCTGTCTGACCCCAGGTGAGCTGTACCTGTTTGCATTTGTCCTCCGCTCCCTTCTTGTCGCCCTCCGCCTGCTCCGCTCGGTCTATCGCGTTCTCCTTATCCAGCTTCAGCATCTGCATCTTCTTCTTGATGGCCTCCATCTTTCCTCGGTGTGTGTTCGGCTGGCGGGGATCGGGGCTGGTATCCGGACGGACAGACGGACCGGTGGAGAGGAGCGCGTGCGGCTGTGTGAGCGGCTCGAGGAGAGCTCGAGGATGGAGTAACAGCTGCACGCGCCGCACAGCTTTTTTTCAGCGAGGGTCCGCGCGGGGACGATGTCCATATTTAGGCAGCGAGAGCCGCCCGGTGTGTGTGTGTGTGTGTGTATGTGTGTGTGTGTGTGTGTGTGTGTGTGTGTGACGCGAGTCTCCGGCCGGTCTCTTTACACACACTTCATCACATTCGCACGTGTCAGCAACGGTAACGGAGCTCCAGCTGACGTCATCCAGGTACCTAACACACCTCAGATCCACAGTACTCGAGTAAATGTACTCAGTTACATTGTTCGGCCAAACTTAACAAGTAGAAGCACTTTTGACTGAAGTACAAGTAGGAATATCACAGTTATGAAGTCCTGCATTCAGACTTTGACTTGAGTAAAAGTTTTATCATCACAGTATAGTTAAAGTACCAGTTTCAGTGCTGCTGATGGTGGATGGTGCATTTCAGAATAAAGTGCATCACTGTGCCTCTGATGTGTTCATCACTTTCATGTTACAGCTGCTGAAGGTGCTGCTCATGTGGAAGACTTCATGTACTGCCACTAGGTTTTATCTTTGTTATCTTCTTATTGACCCCATTTTGTATTATTAACCCAAATCTGCAAAGTAACTAGTAGTTTAAGTTATCAAATGACTGCAGTGATGTGGAGTATTAGACTGTGGAAATAATCAAGTTACCTAAGATTACACTTAAATGCAGTTCTTCAGTAAATGAACGTGGTTATATTTTCCACCATCCTTATGTCAAAAGAATACACTGTTAGAGATGAAACAGAACAGGGTGGGAGGTGTGTGACGCTGTGGCCCTGCTGTCCATGCATGAAACAGGATGGGCAGAGCTCCACACCAAGACCAGAGTACAACAAAAAAACTCATCCCTAAAAACTGCAGAAGGGCATGGAATAAAAAGAATTACTGATCATGTTTAGGATCATTAATATTTAGAGAAAAGGAGTCCAGCCTGCATTCAGTTTCCTCCACAGTAGTTATACACATCTGTGCACACTGTTGAAGAGACTTTCTCTTGAGAACAGATTAAGGAGAGTCAATGTCAAACTGCTAAGAAACAGAGGTCAACAGTTTCACTGAAAACTGGCTTTATTGCATAGAAATCTTTTACAGTGCCCAGGTGGTCCTGCTGTACACCAGCATTACATTTATACCATGGTTGAGTCAAAGTGAAGGAAAGAACAAAGGCTTTGATTACAGTCATTCTTATCTTAGGCATACTGTTGTACTGCCATGTTTGTTCAGAAAATCATATCATAGACAATGAAGACACGAGTGCTGTGAGGGTGGTTTATGATGCTCTGATAAATTACTGAAATGACTTACGAATGAAGTGCACTTGAATGGTAAATGATTGGTAAGAGTTAATGAGACTTAATGAGACAAATACATGATGAAGGCACTGATATACTGGGGCGCAGAGGGAGCTAGCCCGTGGTAATGAGAAAACAAATGACATCTAACAGGGAAGCATTAGGTAACGAAATACCTCAGACTAGTATCATAGGATTGTTCTGTGACAGGAATTCTCTGGAAAGTATTAAGCAGAGCATCAGGTACTAATATTGGCACAGAGAGCATGTTACTGGATTGAGTCACTAAACACTGAGCACCCAAATACAGTCAAGATGATGACAGAAGTCTTAAAAGTTAAATATATGGCTTCATAATCTTTACACACACAAGTTTTCTATTCTAATCCAGGTCTAAATACTGCTGCTGCTTAAATCAAAATACTGACACAAAGACATTTACTAAGAAAGCAACTCACTGGAAGATACCTTTTTAATACATTTCATAATGCAATCTTTAAAAAAATAAGCTTTTTCCACTCTGATTTGTTCTATCGCAAGGTTGATTTTCCCAAATCTAAACTCTAAAAACTGTAACCTTTGATTTCATTGTTCTTATTTTAGATTTCAAAGAGTGTGACGAGTAACATACAGCACGTCACCACTGTCATGTGACCACAGACCACTGTTTCACTACCACTTACACATCGAGTGTCTTTGCCTCCAAACATGTTCACGTTAAAAAATCTGTATAGAAAATTTGCATAGATTATGCATCATTTGCACAGAAGCATAAATTTTGCTCACCTTCATACCTCTAAGATCCAACATTAAAGTTGGACTAGTGAAGGTGAGAAGAATTTATTGGCAGCGACACAGCATGTACCAATGCAGACATGCAATCCAGATAAAAAGGACAGATATATTGAAAAGTATATGATCATATATAATCAAAAGCACAGATACCTTAGTAAGGACGTAAGTCATATATATTTCTGTATTATTCAAATGAACCACTGGCACCATTACACTTTTGACTTTGGATTGATAAGAAGCATCCTGATACATCAGTGTGGAAGTGGAGTCAACCTGCCTAATGTTAGCTTTCTACTGCAGCATGAAGCCTCCTCTCTGCCTGGAGCTGGGGGAAGGTCCTGAGCATTCCACGGATCACTGTTGCATTGCTGATGTGTGGCGCGCACACACTCTCTCTCTCTCACTGTTCCTGGCCGTCCTCCCGCAGCTCAGAGGGAAGGAACTTGTACTGCTGCTGTCTGATCATGGCCAGCTTCTTCCTGGCTTCATCCAGCTCCCTTTCTTTCCGCAGCATCTCCTCCTGAGCGGCGATGATCTGCAACACGAGGGCACAGCAGCTGCAATCACCTATGACCTGTCTTTAGCTTTTCTATAGTGCATGTTCACATCAGTAGTGCTTCATTTTGATGACCTTTTTGTCTTTTCTGTCTTTACTTACTTCGGTTAGGTATTTGTGTACATGATGTGAGGAGCTGTATTTGTGCTTGCACTGTATTTGGCTCTTTGACTCACCTGAGCAATTCCTCCCACCATCTTGCTCTTAACCACCACAGCCTGGTCATCCTGAGCATCAAACGCTGCTTTCTGTGCTGCCTTCACCAGGTTATCAGAGGCTCTCTTCACAGCATTTCCAGCCGCCTGTACAACACAGTGAGTCAAGCTGAGTGTTTGAGTTCCTTCTTGACATTGGATACAGTAGCCTGATGTAACAAACTTTTTCTGGAGCTTTTCATGGTTACAGAAAATATTCAGTAAGGGGACCTTGAGTTTTTTTTTGTCAAACTGAAAAAAGAAGTGTGATCAGGTATATGTAAAAGCAGTTCTTAACAATGTAAAACTGTGGAGCACACTTTAATGTTTGAGGGTATGTGGAGACAGACTCATGTAGATCTGAAGCAGCAGCTCCAGGAAAGGGAATGATAAGTTCCAGCAGTGCTCAGAGAGAAAACCATAACAGGTTTTTTTCCTGCTCAGTGCCTGAGAATAGCTGTAAAAGGCAACGAGGAGCAGGCTGCTGAACTACACTCAAAGCCAAACATTTGTCTCATCAGGCAGCCCGGCTCTAACAAAGAAGAGTTTTGTCCTTTTGCGGCTCCGTATGCTCAAATCTGAGGGTGAAATCAGACACTGGGCTGGAGGAGGAGGCGCAGTCACACAGACATCAGTGAATCCTCCTCTCCTGGTTTATTTTGGGCTGGAATGTCACTGTTAGTCTGGCCTTGACACACAACACAACACTCTAAGATCCCTTCAATTTTGTTCCTTTTTCTTAAGTATTCTGTCTTCTTCATTTACAGTACTGGGAGTCAAAAATGTCCCATAATTCAGCCCAATACAGCAACACAAACATCCACTAGTTTACTCTCATCACAGTGTTTGCTTCCTCTCTATAGCATAGCGCTGTGAGATGGTAAACAGAAAGTCGTGTATTGCCATGGACACTACTTGGAGTGTATACATTTTCTATTTGAGTGAAACAGTGGATACAAATATCAGTGAATGGTTTGGGTTACAGCCAGAATCAGCACAAAGTGAACACTGCAGCACTGACTCACGCCTGCCAAGTGGAAAAAAAACACTCTCATCAGCCACCTGGATGTAATTCCTTGATGGACATATTGTGGAATTTTGATGACTACACATTCTCCGAATAGAAAATGGCCATGGCATAGTTGCATCTCAGGAAAACCCCAAATTAATAGTAATACAAACATGTACTTCCCATGTTGAATCTCTCAAGTGTGATAATGAGGCTAGTAATTTGGATTCTCCACCATGAATTCTGTAGGAATAACCTGTAAACAATCCCTGGTTGGGAGCAGTCCCCTTTCTTCAGATATTCACACATTCAGCTCAGAGACTGCACATTACTCAGCACTCTGATAATTACATGCTTAAAAAGCACTACGGCAAAGAGTGAGGAGAGCAAATGCTGCTGGTGTAATCATAGCTCAGGGCTAATGTTTCCAGTTCTTGGTGCCATGGGTGGACTGGTGGATTGTTTCCAGAGCTCCTGTAGACATAAATGTATGGGAATTACTGTGGTGGCAGCTGCAGGCCCAGAAGAGGAGGAGATAAGCCACTGCTGATTGGATCAGAGAATATGAGATGGCCTGGGCAGGCTGATGTGCTCACAGCTAGCATACACACAGCCTTAAAGATAGTATTTTTGGGTGGATGAGGTGACAGGAGATACTTGTAGTTTCTGTTATGTCTTGGGACTGACCGCATCAGTTACACATAAAGGTCACAACGACCCTTCAGTGGCACTTTATTTCCATTGGTCAGTCAGAATAATAATAATCAGGGCTGACCCAGCATGGACTCGGAGACTACAAGTTAATATCAGCAGGCCTGAGCTACAAACGTACACAACCATGGAGGTCCTACCACAAATATCTATCGATTGCATTGTTGGTAATGTGGGATGACGTGTTGTTAGATCACAAGTCCTAGTGGAGACTAAAAGTCAGGCTACGTCAGCATCTGATTCTCTGTATTTCATCTGTCGTTTGTGGGTCCCTCAGCTTTATATGTAATACTAAATTTAGACCTGCAGTGTGTAAAGGGCACTTCTACCTGTGCTAAATATAGAACACACTAATCCTAATGTAGCAGCTGTACAGATCATGCAGCTCACCTGTAACCCTAAACACTCAAATCCAAGCCTATTAATAGATAACATGCTGTGTGCTCTCCAACAGCCTCAGCTGTTGCACAGTAACTAATGTTATTGTTCCCTCAGCAGGTACTGCTAATGACCCTCACTGGTTGGTCAGGCTCAAATTCAACATAAAAGTAGATCCTCATACGTCCAGCACTAAATGAAATCATATTGACTTTTAAACGTCCTTTAACTCTGAACCTAGTTGGGTGCAGTCTCATGACACAGCTGAGCAGCTTCTCAGGGGGAGCAACGATGTGCTGAGTGGACGCACGTCATACACGCGTCTGCTGTCTGAAAGGGCTGTTAGAGTAAGACCAAGACGTCAGCAGCAAGCAGCAGTCCGTTTCTAGAGATGACAGCTGTTTCAAGATACTGTCAGAAAAGGTGCTTCTACACAGTTGGTGTGTGTCAGTGGATACAGCAGCAACAGTCTCTGCTAGAGGGGAAACACATTTTTCAAATTGCACTGATTGTCCTAAAGACGCCATCTTCTACCTGCTCATCATTACACATGAGGTCGAGATAAACAGACAAACCTGCAGGAAGAAGTGCATGACATCATGTCAGTCACAGGAACGTGTAAGGATGATGAGGCATGGTGACATCACTAAAACTGAATCTTTTCTCTTTGTGTGAAACAAACAAAGTGAACCACAGGTGTGAAAGTGAACATTGACACCAATGGAAGCCACCCTCTGTCCTGCCCCCTACATTTAGCAAACATGTGGGTTTGTGTGTGTGTGTGTGTGTGTGTGTGTGTGTGTGTGTGTGTGTGTGTGTGTGTGAGACACAGCTTGACACACATTAACACATTGAGTTCTGACCTGAAGCCTCTTCATGGTCTGGGAGTCCTGGTCGGCCTTGACCTTGCAGGCCACCAGTAGCTGAGCGGTTGAGGCTGCCACCTGCTTGGCTGACGATATGAGCTTCTCCTCGCTGGCGTGTCCCTGCACTGCAGAGTTGGCTGCCTCACACAGGTTGTTGGTTGCAGCAGCAACCATTCGAGCCTGAAGAGTCAGAGACAGTGACAGTAAGATGTCTGACTAATAACTTTGATTCTGAAATAAACCATGGGAGAAGAGACTTACAGCTGAAATCAGCCCCTGAGACCACTGTCCATCATCCACCGCATTGGCTGGGATTGCACCCACCTGAAAACACAGGACAAATCTATCATTTAACAGTCCAAGTGTGTGCAGCTGAGGAATTCATGGATATAAAATGTAAACTGCACAGAGACTTTCCAGGGAAAAGACTGATATGGATGATATGGTGAATTCAATTCTTCATTCTCCCTTTCAAGTTCATTCTAAAACACCAACATTAAAAAAAAGAGATTTAGTGCATTAGTTCATATAGGGGCGGTGCAGTGGTTAGCACTGTCGCCTCACAGCAAGAGGGTTCTGGGTTCGACTCCCGGTTGAGGCAGGCCCTTCTG
>JBAJHX010000035.1:1222321-1234597 GCA_037176925.1 Amniataba percoides
ACAGCTGGGATAGGCTCCAGCACCCCGTGACCCTGAGTGCAGGATACAGCAGGTTAGAAAATGGATGGATGGATGGATAGTTCATATAGAGTTTTTCTTTGGACAGTTTTCTTCAAGGCCTAGAAACCCAAGGTGTCCCAAACCTTGTCATCTGGATGATGCTTCAAAGATGTTTTGAAGCATCAGTGTGCAGACATATCCAGACATTTCTGGATGAGCGAAAACACATTTCCTCGTGTTGTCACTCTAGATGGTGTGTAGCAGTTTTTGGTGTGTTATCATTTGTGTATATATATGTGTTTTAGGGTTTTTGTTCTGGGGCACATTATTGTGTGCAGTACAGGAGAAACTCACGGTGAACTATTTCTCTATAGAGGGTTTAACTGTGGCCTGGAGTATTAAGACCTTACTTTTTCATCCTTTAGTTGCATTCAGACATACCTTCCCTTGAGCCACCAACTCCCTCTGTGCTGCTGAAGCAGCTTTGACCAGAGCGCTGGTGGCAGCCGCGATGGACTTGGCTGCCTCCAGAATCTGCTCCTCAAAGTTCAAGCTCTCATCTGCCTCCTGTTTACAAGAGAGGGAAACCAACAGTCAATAAACACACGGTGTTACAGGGCAGCGATGATCTACGGAGGATTTCTTCACACAAAAAGGCCCCGTCCTTACAGCAGTGAACAGGGCTGCTCTCCAGCATGGCAAAGACTTTGGAATGGAGAAATATTCAAATGCTAACAGGGCAAGGCTACCAGTCATCAGTCATGGTGTGAGGAGCTGATAGGCCAGAAGACATGCAGCACACACACTGTATGTGACCCCAAGGAGAGGTTAACAGGCTCAGTGTGAATGCTGCTGCTCTGTAAAAAGCCCTCTAACCTTGGGTTTGGTCCTGGGCCTCAGCTGCTCCAGTTTCTTGGCAGCTGCTTCAATAGCTGCCGCCGCTCCCAGCAGCTCATTCTCTGCAATGACGGTGGGATCCTCAGGGTCCACCCATTCTGTGCCTGCAACACACACAAACAAGATCTTCACTGCTGAACATGGTGCAATGGTAATGATGATACTTAAAACTCCTTATACTGTAGCACATTCTATTATTTTATGTTTATATACATATGTTTAAATATTGATTAATAGTTCATCTAAACTCAGAGGTTAATGGACCTCTCCTTGTTCTTTTTTTGTGATCATGTGGTGTATGTAAAGCACAGTATATGAATTATGTGCAGTGCATATTTCCTCATGGATATAATGGTACCTAAAGGCCAAATACATAACTTGGCTGCTTTATGTGCTCTCTGCATGTCTGCCAAAGACTGTTTTCTACCTCCTTCCTTTTGTAGTTCAAAGTGATGGCAAAATAGCATCTCTGAGTAATTCATTGAGCCATCCCGTATATTAAATAAAGTCATGAACCTGAAACCATGCAGGCTGCAAGACTCAGCTGCAGCTAATGTCCCTTAAAGTGGAGCACAGGGACATTAGCCTGTGATATGGAGCTCTGATGGTGAAGATGCATTCATGGAATGGACTTGCGTTCAGTGGAATTTGTACTTGACTCTTAAGAAAGAAATCTCAGAGCAGAGGTGTGTGAAACTATAGACGTCTAAGGGGGATACTTACTAATCCTGCTTTTAATGACTGTCAGGGCTCATTTGCATGAGGGGCTCTCAGTAAGACCTGATGCTGGGCTATTTAAGACAGATCTTGTGCATGTCTGACAGGGCATGGTGCATTTTGATACTTCCACTGGAGCCACTTATTTAATATTGTACATCTGAGTGCTATTTTTCTAAATGTCATTAACATATGTGTGTGCATGGTATTTTACCAACAAATATCCATCTGCAGCCAAACCCACTGAGCCTGACCAGTGAGAGCACTGACACCACTACATGTAAATTGAGACATACTGAGGAACGTAGTGTTGTTCTTCTTTCATTCTGTTGTTGAAAAGCTCAAAGGTTAAAGTACCTTTCATGGCCTCAGCAGCCTGGATGAGCTCAGTGACAGAGCCGGCCACCCGCTTGGAGTAGTTGGCCAACTGTTGCTTCAGATCATGAGAGGGCTTTTGGATAATCTGTAGTTGGAGGAAAAACAGTCATTAATTCAGCCTTTTATACATTAACCTTTGTGATACAAAGAAAAGCTAATGCTATGATGGTAAAGAGCTCTAACGTTACACTTTCATTTCCCATACTCTTTGTCTCTTTCCGCGTAACAACAGGAACAGGTAAAGGCAGTATGCATTCACCAATACTGTTCATCCCTGCAGTGAAGAGAGTCTTTGGGTTGGAGCAACACCTCACTAACACTCCACATGTGGGGCTCTGCATCAGTGATCAGAGGACCCCCATGAAGTGTAAATGGTGCCAATCAACAGTGGCCACATGTATAAATGCTGCATACGCACCATTTCCCACATGAGCTGGTCTTTCTAACAGCAACTGTGAGCACCTCAGACATACTTCAGACCAGAGTGTGAAGTCATTACATCTGTGTGATAAACTGTATCTTAGTTTACACTGAAGGACTGATTTTTTTAAAGGTCTAGAAACTGTATGACAAAAAAAATGATGCCTTAAATGGAGAAGTTTAAAAAGTGTCACTGTGATTTAAGATGTGTGTTATCCAGGTGTTCTCAGTCTTCCTGTTTCATCACAAAGCATACATCGTCTTTAAAAAGTATTTCTTCATGTTCCTGCTGCACTGTCCAGCCCTCAGCAGTACCCCATAAGACTGTAGAGCTCTCGAGCTTTCAACCTCATTACTGTCACTTCACTCGCATCTTGTTAACACAGATGTCATTTTACTGTTAAACTACTTAGTGGTTACTACCTAACTAATCTCTGTCCCTCTGTCTGTCTATATCACTACTGTATATGCCTGTATATATCATAATATGTGTGTGTGTATGTCATCTTCTTATTTATGATACTCCTTCATTTGAAGTGTAGAGTATAACATGACAAGAACATGAACTTGACATTTTGAGAAGACATTATTGCCTCACACACTCTTGTTCATAGAAAGTCATTTTGACACCCATATGACCACAGCTTTATACTTACGCAGATCATTTAGGTTTTTTCACGTGATTACACTGGAGACAGAGACTTTCATATCAAACATATAATCTGGGAATGTAGTACAGGTTGATCTGTTGGGGCTTCAGTGTGTGTCCTTGCTGTATTGGACATGGACATGCAGTATTGAGGGTGGAGTGGTGTGCAACAGGTGCAGGGCATTAACAGGGCTCAACCCATACCCAGCTCAAGTTTATTCAGATGTGTTGTCATGAGAAGATAGAGGCGAGGACGTAACTGCACAGGAACGCATGCAGCGGGCCAAACTAATGCCTTGGGCAAACACATCCACATAGTGCACACCAACACACTGATACACACATGTTCAGACAACACATATGCTGATAAAACACTGTTACCTGAGCTCCACTGCTGAAACAACATGAGACAGGGAAAACAGGAAATACAGTATGTGTTACACAAATACAGACAACTCCATGCATCACTTCTAAAAAGGTTCATTCAACTGAGATGTTATGTCTTTTAGAGGTAATGAGTCTGACTGTGCCACCTGTTTATCTGACAAAGACAAGAAACCAAACTATATCACTCAACAATATCATCAGTAGCTCAGTGGTACTACTGTATTTCCCACAGAGGTGAACGACCAGAGAGACTCAGGGTGGACAAGCAGGCTGGTTGTTGTTCTATTCCAACCATCAGAGGGCAGAACCACAGGTCACATCCTGTCTGCACTCCCACTCTATACACTGTAGCACAGTGGATGGAACGAAACTTTGTGACACCCGTCAACAGAAAATATACTTTACCATCGAAGTGAAAACATCACCAGTTTGTATTTGAGGAGCATAATTCTGTGCATGGAATAACAGAAAACATGACCACTTACAGTTCAGTGTCAACTGAAATTAGTGATAGTCTAACTGCAATGTTAGCAACAATTATACAATTATAATTTAATCACCAGCTAATCTGCTCTGACCCAGCCGGTTATTAAAGCACTATGAAGAGAGCGGAGGCATGGCGACTAGATTATCCCTTAATGTATCAGTGGGAGTAGCAAATATAGTCTGGTCGTCCCTCCTCAGTACAGTCAGAACAGAGAAACAAGCAGCTAACAGTGTGGCTGCACTGTCAACTCTCACATCAGTCTACAGATACTGTTTGTGAGCAGCTCAGTCAGATTCCTTCAGTGTCTTGACATCCTGTGCAGACGACTGCTGCCTTCCTGTACATGAGTGGAGCTGGTCTGAGATCTGTTAATGTGCTGCTAATGGTATTCTGCAGCATTGTCAGTGAAGCATTCAACCAATGCAGCCCCACACTTGTGCACATCAGTCATGTGGTGTACTCACCGGCTTGCACCGACATCAGTGAGCCACAAGTTTAAAGGAACATTGACAGAGCATTGGGAGAAGGAAACAAAAGAGGTCATCAAACACATGACAGAAGAAGCATGTAAGCATGCAGCCATCATGCCATGAACTCTAGTCATAGTCTTTTGTTACTATAAAGGAAATGCCACAACATTTTACAAGGCTTCAGCCAGTTTCCACATTTTAATGGACCTCATGCTGGTGACTAAGTGTTTCCAGTTTCATCCTGGGACTAATGGATTGAATACACTGGTTATGAATAGTTATTAGAAGCACTGAAGTAACCCTGAGCGAGGCAGCTCTGCTAAAGTGTCCCTCTTCACCAGCAGTGGATCCAGCAGATCCATATAGCTGCGGTACAGGGCAGGGCTGGTGTTAATGTGTGCAAGTGTCAAAGAGCAGTGCAGGGTGTTGCTGAAAAACAACAACACTCCACTTGAGATTTTATCATACCTTCCACACAGGTGTTCCTCTGCCACCCTTTGAGCTGTGCTTTTAAAGGCTTCTTTTATGGCCCTACTTTAACAGCATGATCACAGTGAGCAGCAGAAAGGTCATGTGGACAAGGTCAACGACATTACACATTTCAGAGCGTTTTAACAGCTGTGCCAGTGTTAAAAAGGTGGTGTGAAGAACTCTGGTCAAAGTACCACTGTCTGTCTCCACAGTCACATACAATTAGAACAATCATGGTCAAAATAAATCATATGATAATAAATCCATTATAATAAACACTCATCATCAGTGATTATTTCCATGTGAGACTGTTGGGAAACATCTATTACTCATGTGTTTCTCATTTGTGTTGTCTTAGAAAGTTTTAATTCTTAATTCCTCACGCTGTTAATTTATGCTGACATTAATTTTCTTCGTTTTTTATTTCTTTTTTCCTAAATACCTACTAAACCACTTCTATGTACAACAACATGTTTGTGGTTGTGATTTCATTGCTGCAAATCCTGCATTTTTAACTCATGAAATGTCGTATATAACCCTAACCCTTCTGGGACACATGGGTAGCACCCTAAAATGCTAAAATCACAGTCGTGTGTCATCCTGTGTCTCTAATGATGTCTTACCACCAGCACATGCTCCAGCAGTCCCAGATATCCAGAGGCACATTCGTTGCCGTAGCGCAGAGCTCTCATCTGGACCTCCTTGCTGACCTCTGGATGGAAGGCAGCTTGCTGAAAGGGCAAATGGAAATCAACATCTGAACCAAGCACTTCATTTTGCATATTGAAATGCAACAGTTATAATTACATAAAGAGTAAATCATTTGACCTCTCATTATAAACTAGAAACATTAGCGAACAATATCTACAGGTAGATTATAAATCAGACATTAGCACTGTGTGTTATAATCATGAGTCATCCAGATAACTGGACCACCAGAGATCACTCCATTACATCTAAATATTGAAACTATTAGAAATCACATAGCTAGACTTTTTAAAAGGTGGTCACATTGGCACATCTTAGTGTTGTATCAAAACACAAGCGGGCACTCGTCCTCGTCCTTGTCGTCCTTCATGTAAACTGCCAGATGTGGGCAGTTCCTGGCAGAAAGCTCTGCTGTACCTTGCAGGAGTGCAGCATGTCAGCGATGGCCCTTCTGCTGAGGTTGGCTGTGGCGATGATGTCTTCCTGACGACAGGAGTTCCCAGCAGCCACTGCCTTCGCTGTTGCCATAGTGATGCCTTTAGTCATGCGAATGAACTCTTCTGGTGTGGTCGTCTTTGCTGGTGGGTCAGAACTGCTGAACACCTGTGTGACAAAAACCGAGGGACTGTTAGTGAACTACTTACATTATGTTTTATGATTTTTCTCCAGCATCAATGAAGGATCAGTGTTTTAATTAATCCCGTAAAATCAGTTCACAGGTCACAGTTGGTGCCAGGCTACAGAGTCTTCTAGAGACTTGAGTAGTAAATCATCTTTATGTCCAATGTTAAGAAAGGTATTGACAATATAACATTTACAGAATTACTCACAGCCTGCTCTTGTTTGATGTGTTCAATTGTGGCCTCCAAAGCTCTGGTTCCCTTTGTGGCTTCATCCTCCACAGCCTTCACCGTCTTCAAGAGCGAGGTTACGTTGGTCACCATCACCTACAATATTCAGGTGACATCACACAGTGACAGATCAGACAGACGGCACACACTGCTAACTGATCAAAGAGATCTACTGTCTACATACACAGATTGACCGGTAAGAAGTGACGACTGACAGAATACTGAGCTAGTACTCTGTCTTTATACAGACATATACATTATTATTATTATTTTTATTATTATTATACATACAGATGGGAGCTTCCAGAGATTCTCCTAGAGTGGCCATCAGTGTTGAGCAGGACATGTTCTCTCTCAGGCTCTCTCTTTTCATTTGTACACATGCACATGTTGCTGTGGATGAGCAGAGTGCGCCGTGGAGCAAGTAAGCTTCAAGTTTAATGTGACTTACCTTAGCAGAGTTCTTAAGCTGCAGCATGCTGGGGTCATCATGAGGTTTGCCTGCAGCTGCCTTGGTGGCTCTGATGAGGTTGCCCAATGCTTTAGCCACATCTTTCACGGCATTGATCAAGACCACCTGTAGAGTGCAGAATAGGTACTTTACAGTTTAATCTGATGCCCTCAGTTAGGAAGCAGTCATAAAGTAGCAGCCGGCCAGTTCAGGGGGTGGCTGCTACAGGAATCACTTCAGCTGTTTCTACCTGAGTCTCTGGGTCCTCAGAACCCAGACTGGCAGCTCCCAGTTTGACCACATCAGCGAGTTTGGTGATGGTGGACACTGAGGACTGGGCAGCCTGGGCCAGTTTCTCCTGACTGGCTCCAGCACCAGACACCAGCAGCTTGGTGTCCTCCACGAGAGCCTTGGCTGTCTTCAGGATGCATTCTCTGCACACAGGAAGCACACAAGGTTACCAGCTACCATAAAATTCAGGGACAGTACCTTCAAAACACTTCCCTTCCACTTCCTGTCCTGCCCAGTCAGAGGCCCCTCGAAGGAACTGTTAGCAACATTTAGTAGCGTGTCCTCTTTTCCTGTTGACTCTACATGGATGCATTATTTTTGTAAGACATCATTGTTGGCCTTGCATTCATTTTTATTTCAGATCTGTTAGTTAGTCTTTATTATACCAATGCAGGAATATTTTAATGCATTGCCAGAACCAACTACAATTCTGACTTTTTGTAAGAAGTATGAAATGGCTATTATCCAAATGTCCCGTTTCATGATCCTCCCCTTTCTCCTGATAAGACACACACTTTCTTTTAGAGTCAGATAACAATGTAAAGCTGCAGAGAATGGTTGTCATCTTGGTCTTTAAACTGTAAAATACTGTCCCTTCCAGCTGACATTAAACAGCAGGATTTAGGATTATTTGCCGAGCCATTTGCAATGCCACACGCTCCATGATCTCCAACCCCAAAGCTCAGTTTAAAACAGTTCATACTGCCACCCACAAAATGTCCTCCATGCTTTTCATGTGAATATACACATATTCACTCCACAGACTCCACTGATGACTACTTTCATTCTTTCTGGCTCTGTGTACCATTTCAGTTCGTCTGTTCAGAGGTGATGAACAAATTCATCAATATTCTCAGCATCAGCATCGCAGTCTGCCCTGCCGGCTGTCTCCTGCCTGATCTCTCCATATCACAAAGCAGCTCAAATCATTTCAAGTCTTTTCAATAGCTCTGAAAATAACTATTTTGCTTACCTGGAAAGACAAGGCTAATTTTCCCAAAAACACTGGTGAAATCTGCTAACTGAACAGTCCAACAAGCCCATATGACAAATCCACGTCCTACATTATTTGTGGGCATTAGAGGCTGTGAGTGTTTTCTCCCCTTTACACAGGGAACTTGCTGTCATGAACCACAGACAGTTTAACAGTCTTCAGCTGGGAGGAGCTCACCTTTGTTTTTCTCTTATTTTGTACTGCTGTTGTGATATAATGTCATATTAATCATGTTTTAATCAGAAAAAAATTAAAACAGTGAAAATGGAATTGATGGACTTTTGTGTTTTTGTTTTGTTATTTTTAAACTTTATATTAATTAAGTTAGAAATAATTTAAAAATATTATCAACAGTGATTAATTGCAAGAAATCATGTAATTAGTTATTTCATATTTCTTTGACTGACTACCCTGGTTATACCCTTATCATACTCTTTTTTTTCTTTATGACATCACATCACACCATGTAATTTCCCTACAGCAATCACTAAAAGCTGCATAAATGAAAGAGTCTCTGCAGTGCTTAGTACCTGTGGTCAGCGAAGGTCTCTGCATTCTCTCTGTTCAGAGTACCAGCAGTGGCAAACATGATGGTGGTGTCAAGGTCTGCAATGATTCCAGAAACAGCGCTGGCTGCTGTGATGCAGGCCTGGGTGCCACGGTTACCTGCCTGCAGCGACGCCAACACATGGGAGACCTGCAGGGAGAAGAGAAGAGCGATCGGTTATGAGTGGAAGCTGGCCTTACTTCATCATCTGCATCATATGAAAGCCCTCAGCATCCCCTGTTCAAAGTCTGCGAGGGAACTTTGCATGTAGCAGACGTTACATCTCTTGCTCTCTTTTGTAGATCTTCACTATTGCTGTTCAAGGAAGGTATAAAAATGCCAAATATGTATTGGAAAAAAGAATGAAGTAATTGCTTGTGGTCTGACCTTCTCGGAGACTTTTCTGGCACTTTCAATCAGCTCTTTCTTGGTGAACGTGTCATTGGGGCTGCACTGCAGAGCTCCGGCTTTGGTCACCAGGCCTGTGCAGCTGAAACCCAGCTCACCCACCTGCTTCTTAATGTGAGAACCAATCTGGAGACAAAGATGTGGAGACATAAATGTGATGCAACAACCAGAAAACAACTGTGAGACATGCAGTGCTGGCAAAAACCAGCACGGTGAGGTACGAGAGGTTTTCTTTACTTCATCATTCTCTGCTGTCAAAGCTGCATATTTGGCTTCATCTGCCAGATTTCCAAACTCATTGGTCAGCTCATTGGCCAATCCTCCGAGGTCATCAGGGTTGGTGTTAGACTTGGTGACCTACACAGAGATGAGAGTTTAGGTTCAAGTAAAAACAGGTTTATCTTTCGGGTTTTCACTTTTATGAAAAAAAAAACAAAAAACAAACTGATTCACATTAAGCCAATCAATAAATCTATTCAGATATAATGGATTTCATAACTTCTAAAATTTCTTGTTTGATGATAATGATTCCTTTTTGCAGACATTGTACTGATTATACTAACCCAGCTACTAATCACTTCACAACATTTCTATCCACAAACATTCTCTGAGATTTCAACACTACTTCCAGACAGCAGTGAAAGAGGCGGGTTGGTACGTCGCTGAAAGTTAATTTCAGTTTGCTTGTGCCAGCATGCTGTCCTCAGACAGATAAAGGGGCAGAACTTGGACTTTCAGGGGAGCGGGGCTTGAACATGAGGAGCCTGACGGAGGGTCAGGGGACAGGCACAGCAGGGCTCAACTATCAGAGACTTCTACCTATGTAGGGTGCAGGGCTGGGACTGAGAATGGTGTCATGTCAAGTTATGTAATTTAGGTAACATGATAACTAGTTGGCCATTTTTTTATTTTACCATTTAACTTAACTACTCAAACATACTGCATGACAAAAAGCTTTACCATTTCCTGCACAGTGACAGCTATGGCTTTGGCTGTCTTAACCATAGTAGTCTGGTAGTCCACAAAGGTGCCTTCAGGTTCAAGTGCAGGTGTGTCTTCCATTTTATTGATGGCGTCATTGATGGAGTCCACCATCCCACCCACAGCACCCGCTGCACTGGCTGCCTCAGCCAGAGTGGCACCCAGGTCGTCCACTGCTTCTTTCATCATCTGTACCGACTCCTCCAGGGCTTCCTGCATGTGTGCTGCCTGCAGCATGGAAACACATTAAATCACACACACATTAATTAAATCCAGTAAAACAAATAAAGTCAAATAAAAAAAAGTGAGTACAGAGAATTTCCTAGTCAACACATGATGACCCTCTCAAGGTCAGCGCAAGAGAGGAAAGGGATGAATTTTGAGATGCTCCTCAGTTGGATGAAGTCGGTTTTGACTTTTGACACAATCCATGACTACACCTCAGGATCAAAGATGGACAAATAAATAATAAGTAGAGTAAGTAAGTATATAATGCGTATATAATAATAAGTCTTGACTAAACCTCTCTCTCAAACCTACATGGTGTCTAGAAATAATCTCTCCAAATCTAGAAATACATCTATAAAAATCAAATAACTAAATATACTGTTTATAATATACATCAAAATCTATCAAAATGTCATTACTAATATCTCCATCAGCCACAATAATTCTGTTAAGGATGAACCCTAAACAACCACTAATGTGAGCTGTTAGAAAGTGAGTGGTTACTTTAATGGGAGCAGTTACAGTGCTGTGAAGTAAAATGTTTTAAATACAGTGTTCCCTCGCTATATCGCGGTTCACCTTTCGCGGCCTCGCTATTTCGCGGATTTTTTTCAGTGCAATTTTGCATACTTTTTTTTTTTTACAGCGTATGAATGCGCATTGTGTTCTACGTCCTGATTGGCTAAGGTTGAACCCGCCCATTGTGTTCTGCGTCCTGATTGGCTAAGGGACGGTAGATCGTTGTCAATCAATCTCCTGCGTGCCGTGTCTCCTGTACAGTACAGAATGCGTTCAGCTTGTCATATTTACATCTTATAAATCTATGAAGGTTTGAACTTTGAGAGTGTTTAAACAAGAGAGAAATTCGAGAAAATATTAATGCCTGTCTGAGAAAAGTGTAGAAAGTGTGTGGTGAGGGGTTTTACAGCCTTAAAACATTTAATAATTGTAAAAATCCTACTTCTCGGATTTCACCTATTGCGGGCTATTTCTGGAAGGTAACCCCGCGATAAACGAGGGGACACTGTACACCAGGATTGAAATCAAATCAGTTATGTACAGGTTGAACTATTGTTTTGACTGCATTTCAAAATTCTCCCCCTGCTTTTACTCTTGTATTGATTAGTTGTGTCAGACAGTAAATGGGAGTATTCATTTCACATATAATTTTTTCAAGGTTTCAAAAGTTGAGAATCATGACGTTAAGGATTCAGGCTGTGAATAGCTTTTCCTACGAGTCTGGAGCTAAATTTAGCTTTAGCAGCCACAGTATTGAGTTATCAGCACTATCATTTATACAGGTCGTCAGTCAGATAATGTATGATAAGTATACCACCAGAGTCATTTCTTCTCAAATGTGTGTATTTTTTTTAAAGGTAGATTTATTTTGCAGTTGACTTTTCTCTGGCTGGCAGGCTTGAAAACAATGTCTAGAAGAACCAGCCTCTTTCTGAAAAGACTGTTTCACTATATTGAATTCTTCTGATGTAAAAACAGGATAAATCTGTATCATCCCTGGTGGTTTGATGCTGTGTGGACCTTAACACCTGGCCTGGAGCAATACTTGTGCGAGAGTTACAATTAAAATCACAATAACAATGTGCGTAGGTGAGAAAAATGATAGATATTTTCTCCAAGCCCCTGTTATTCTAAACTGCTGTGAGGGCCTCGCTGGCAAATGCAGCACAAACCACAATACATTAGACAATGATCTCATTTCTTTCTACGCTAGATATCATTGGTCCTGTGGTTTGGTAACACCAGGAACCAGTCATAAAACTACGCTGTCCTTTGAACTGCTTGTCCAGAGGACTCTACACTGCGTTCCAAATTATTATGCAAATTGTGTTTAAGTATCATAAAGGTTTGTCAATTAAACTCATGGATGGTATTGTGTCTCAGGGTTCTTTGCATCACTAAAATCAATCTCAGACACCTGTG
>JBAJHX010000035.1:1234697-1261608 GCA_037176925.1 Amniataba percoides
AAATTATGATGACTGTCATTTATATTGACACTTTAGGAAAATCGGAGAAAAATATCATTTGCATAATAATTTGGAACACGGTGTACATAACAAGTGGCAGCCTCGGTACCTTGGGATTTCCTCCAGCCTCCTTGGCAGTGTAGAGCATCTGCAGGGCTGACTCTGTCAGGGTTTTGGTCTGGTCTAAGACAGCCATCTGCTGTTGGCTGCTGAGGATCTTGGACGCTGTGCCAATGGCTGCCATGATCAACGGTTCAAAGTAGCTGGCCATCTGAGACACCTGTGTGGAGAAGAATTTTACGACAGGTTCACAACAGAGACCATGTCAGGCTGGAAGAGGTGCGTCCAATGTGAGTGTAGCCCTTAAGAGGGTTTTGATGGACCACAATCTCCAACACCTGCACCAATCTGACACTGTGGCAGCTGTGTAGAGGTGCTGTCCTGTGTTTTACCTTGTGTCCCAACTGAGAGGCCTCAGAGCGAGCGGCCACAGCTACAGGATCAATCAAGTTATTGATCTCATGGACCGAGGCAGCCATCTGCTCATGGAGAGTCTGCAAGATACACATATAGAAAATAACTGATAAACCTCAGGCACAAGTTCACCTTCTTTCTTTGTGGTCGCTGTAAGAGTCCTCACAGATGTTTGGCACAACACACTCTGATTTACTGTTTTGCTTCATTATTTTGACTGTTCAAATCAATTTCTTAGATTATTACAAAAGGCACCTTGAAGAGGTTTTATTCTATTTTGATAGCATTGTGCTGTTACAAATACATACAGTACATTTCATACATGCGCCTGCTATGTCATTTAAGACACTGTATAATTAAACATTCATGTTAGGGGAGGGGGGATGTTACCTCCATGGAGATGTCTTCTCGGGGTGTTAGATGCTGGCTTATGGCAGCCAGAGAGGCTTGATCAACCTCACGGATGCAGCCGTTCAGCACCAAAATAGCATCATCACACTCTCTCTGACCAGGAGCCTTTTCTCTGCACACAGACACACACCAGATGATGAGTGTACACAGTGATTAGTGGCTGAAATAAGGGATTACTGAAAGAACTGGGCACTCTGAGCCTTGACAATCTCTTGTCGATCCCTGGGTTCATGTTCAACAAATGACAGACCTTAAACTTCATTTGTCATTATATCAACACAGAAGTATGATGTACATACACACACGCACGGATATGACTGCATCCCAGAAGAACTTCCAATAATTCATTTCTTTACTTCATTTGCATCTGAATTTGTGATTGGGTGGGCGTGGGGGTGGGGGGTCTACTGTTGAGAATAACAGGAGCTTCTTCAAATAAAAGAAGACAAAATGGTCATTCTATAGTTCTGGTAGTTATGTACAAGCCTACATGCAGCTCTTATTTCAGTTCTGCTTTATCTCCATGAAATATTAAACTGCATTTTATCTATTTCATTTTATAATGTGATTGCTGTTAATGTAGATTTTCTCCATCACACATGCACTGCACTGCAGCTGCACATTAGGGCCACTTTAGTGTGTATTTCACTGCTCTTCATTGTAAGATCTTGTGACAGTGGGTTCCTACCTTATTTGCTATGTTCTCACATGTAGGTCAGAGGGTCCAGAGGGTCTAATAAAGTATGGCTGAATTCTCAAGTCTTTTTAGCAATGAATCTTTACTCAATTTTAATAAAATATCATCTCATTTGAAGACATTCCACTGACCTTATGCAACAACAGCAACAATATGTAGATGTATTTTGTGAATCCCTCACAGACATTTTTTTTTAACACACAAAACTGGCAGTGGAACAGAGAGGAAAATGGGGAAGCCTCATAAGGAAAACACAGTCAGTTTTTCTTCTCAGTCAGTGGGTGTAACAGGCTCTACTAAACGTGAAAAAGTCCTTGAATTACTGAAAAGCAGATGTTGATGTCAGGGTGGGAGAATGTGCGGCTCAGCCAGCAGCACTGTCGCAGTAGAAGTTACCTCATGTTGGTGATGAGTTTCTTGATGGAGTCAGACACAGTCCTGGAGTGACTGGCCAACACAGACCACTTGGGTGGGTCTTTGGGGTTGACAGCCAGAGAGCGGGCGGTCTGGATCAGACCGGTTGAGCTCTCCAGCATGGTCTTTGCTGCTACCACGATGGGCTCCATGGCTTCATGACCCTGAGGACAGTGAAAGGAAATCAGGATGACGGTCTGAATGGTGTGGTTGCAGTAGCTGAGTTTAGACAAGAAGGAATGAACCATAATATTATTGGTGGCCTCCAGGTAAACAAATGTAATGATGGTTTCTTCTTACTTACAGAGAAACACACACTCAAAATGTTCAGTGTCATCAATGGAACATGTTGATGTGACATACCTTGGGGCTGATCTGAGCAGGAATACTGGCGAACTCTGGGTTGGAAGCAAAGGCGGTCAGATTGTCCACAGCTTCTATCAGAGGACCAGTGGCAGCCTTACACTTCTCTCTGTTCTCCTGGTTAAAGGCTCCATCCAAAGCCTGAACAGGGGACATGACATTTTAGCCACAATCATACTGATTGTGTTGATATGTACCTGGGACCAGGGTTCTGTTACTCTTTGTGAGCACAACTCAAATCACCACAATGAATGCTTCAGAGAAGAAAGTATTTTCAACCTGCCTTTGTTAATCAGAATAGCAACAGAGACTTTTATCTGCTGTGGACTCAACTTTTCGGTTTGAAGCCTCCCCACATTGGCTTAGGGCTCAGAAAACCAAACTAAACATCTGCTTTAGACTCATACAGATTATCTGATACAGAATTGATGAACTGAAGGTCTTGCTCTACAAACCTTAATGGACTTGACCAGGTTGGCGGTGGTGTTGGCCACATCTTTCGCTGACTGGACAAACTGCCTCTTGGCTACAGGGTTGGGAGTTTTAGAGGAGGCCAGGCGGCAGGCATTACACAGTGCAGAGGTGTGTTTAGCTACAATGGTGGCTGCAGAGAGCACCTGGGCAGAGAAACAGTGTGCCGTGGTGAATGGAGGACATATTTGACCACATGGAGAGGTGATAAGCCTGTGAACAGTGTGAATGTTGCAGCGAGGTCAGCATGTACCTGAGACTGAGTGCAGGCCGGGTCCACGAGGTTCTGGCACGCCATCTGAATAGCCTGATTAGCCCGGGCAAACTGAGCGGGGTCCACCAGGCCTTTCTGACCTGCTGAACTGTTGGGGTCAGATACTCCCACCAGATAGGCAGCCTGGGGACACCAACAGATGAACAGATGAAGTTTGCATTGTGTAAGTATTACAAACTTGGCCAGCTTTATGATTTATCTCAGAGCACACAACTAATAAAATAGTAGTCAGTAATGAACTTCACCTGTGCAGCTGCTTCAGTCAGACCACACAGAGCTTTGGAGCCAGCGCTGACTGAATCACCAAACTCTGGCAGGTTGGAGTTCTTGGCATTGTGGGAAATGCCAGCCATGGATTCACCAAGGACCTATGGACAGGAAACCAGTGATTCACTGTGTGACACTGTTTGGAGTCTGGAGAGTATTTTCATTGTGTCTTTATTCACTGAGCAACCTGGGATAAATAAAGTCTGAATGACAGCAGTCTCATGGGACAGTCCGAGATAAATGTGAAAAATAAAACTTTAAATGCAGCGAAGCAGCACCTGTGGGAGGAAAGAGTGAACTGTTGCTTTTTTACTTAACTGAATGCAAAGAAGTAAAATAAAAGAGAAAGTAGAGAAGCTAACACAGCAGTGACGTATGTTTGTACCTTTGAGTTCTCCATGACGCTGTCGATGCAGTCAAAGTACGACAGCTCATTGACGGCTTCTGTTGGGTTTTCCAGCATCCCCCTCACCGACTGCACACAGACACAGTCCAGTCACAACACACAGGAAACACACACTGTAGTCTGCACGTCTGACTATCACATGACAGCCCTGCTATCTACATGCTGGAATTGAGTCTTGTTTTATAATTTTCCTCATTATCCATTATGACCTTTTATGACCTGAGCTGGATGACCCCATTCAAAGCTGAACGCTACACAACAGGATTAATCGTGAATATTAAAGTTCAGTTGTTGTATATACAAAAGTCCCACTAGACTGCCAACTAACAGATCAAATGATGATTCCAGGAACAACCTAATCCTGCCTGAGGAGAGGACAAGGTGAAACAGTAGAGGAATGAGGGGTGCTTGTGTGAGAGTTGTTACCTCCAGTTCTCTCAGAGCGTTGTCGCACTCCTTCTGACCCGGAGCCTGCTGAGTGCACATGGTGATGAGCTGGTTGATGCTGTCCGTAACTGCCCTGTGGACACAAAGGCACAGAGATGTCAAAAAAGCCAGACAGGTAAATGGTAAATAAAGAGATTTAGAAAAGTGGCCCTTACCGAGCGGCGGCAGCCAGCTGGTTCTTAAGGTTGGGGGAGCTGGGGTCAGTGGACAGGGCTTTGGCTGCCAGCAGCAGCTTGCTGGACGACATGGAGATTGTCTTCAGGTTGGACACCACCTGCGTCTGGTCCTCTTTAGACTGGAAGATGACAGTTAAAACTACAGTCAGCCGCTGTTCAAGAAAATTGCTGAGCCCTTCATAACATGAAACTATACATTTGTTTTTACCAACTTCTATCCTCAGTAGGAAATTGAGACCAATTATTCAAGTGCACATACAGTCAAGTGTTTTTATTCAGAGATATCTGGAAATATTTACCAATTCAAATATACAAAACAACAATAATACATACACAATACAGAGCAAATGTGTCATTCAACAGTGAGCTCATACACTCATCTCTATCCTCTTTCATGCTGATTTTCTTTGGATTCTGTTTGAGGCTGAAGCAGATGACTCTGTCGTCAGTTCTTTCCATCAAATCATTCAGGTGCCTCGCTCACTGAGTGAATCGATGTCAGTGAAGTTTAACGGCTGAAAAGCAGTGTTTCACCTCAGGCCCAGAGCCCATCGCCTCTGTAGAAATATTTCCTCATCGTACTGACCTGGGATTGTCCGGCCATGTCAACACCGGCATCCAGGAAGTTGCTGAAGTCCTGTCCAAACTTGCTAGTGGCCCTGGCCAAGTCCTGAGTGGTCCCTCTGGATGCCTGGACCACCTCATTGGCTGACTGGTTCAGACCTGCCGCCACCTCGTTGAGCTGAGCCTGAACCTCCTGGAAGCTCCGTCCACTGGATGGGAACTAGGGAGGAGCACAACAATGAAAGCATATGTGGTTTAGGGTAATAAAAAGATATCAGACATTGGAATTAAAATCTTGGTGGTTGCTATGGCACCAACACCTGAGAATCTCTCTGAAGATTAAAAGCAGCAGTTTGGATAAAACTGATTTTTGTCATGTAAAATAAAATCATAAAATCACAACTGGACAAAAATGAATATGTTAGACAGGTTTCAGGATTTGTAATAAACTGCTGAAATAGCTAAGTCCAGTATAAAGTGTTCCCTCACTATATCGCAGTTCACCTTTCGTGGCCTCGCTGTTCCGCAGATTTTTTTTTGTGCAATTTTGCATACTGTTTTTTTTTTTTTACAGCGTATGAATGCCCATTGTGTTCTGCGTCCTGATTGGCTAAGAGACGGTAGATCATTGTCAATCAGTCTCCTCCGAGCCGTGTCTCCTGTACAGTACAGAATGTGTTCAGCTTGTCATATTTACATCTTATAAATCTACGAAGGTTTGAACTTTGAGAGTGTTTAAACAAGAGAGAAATTCAAGAAAATATTAATGCCTGTCTGAGAAAAGTGTATAAAGTGTGGTGAGGGGTTTTACAGCCTTAACACATTTAATAATTGTAAAAATTATACTTTGCGGATTTCACCTATTGTGGGCTATTTCTGGAACGTAACCCCCACGATAAACGCGGGAACACTGTACTCTCTTTTACTCTGTTTCTCTGAGAGACGTCTGGATGTTTAGCTGCTGTGTGGGTCCACTAAGGTGGTCCCTAACTGTCTGGGTGCTGTTTGCTGCTGAATAGGTGGTGTATTGTGCTTCATCATAGGTGAAAAAAAATTGTTCATCTGCAGCAATGCAGTCTGTCTGACTTACAGAATCAGCCAGGAGAGTCTTGCTGGCTTCGCCCACAGTGCGGATGGCATTGTCCACATCCCTCTGGCCAGGAAGGCAGTTGACACATCTGTTCAGGGCCTGAGACACTGCCTTGGCCACCTACAAATACACACACAGAGTTCAGTGTTTCATGTCTCTGCAGGTAGATTTCATCATGCATGAATCACTGAGTCATCACTAGCATCATCTGTTACCAGCATGTTGACTCATTTTCTAATCACATTTGTCATAGCTGTTTCCAGTTCTGTGACTAGATGACATTATGTACATATCTACATGGAATATGATGAAAGTATCAAAGCCCCTCCACTACTTATATGTCTCTGCCCTCCTGCCCCACCACGCCCCTCAGTGTGTCTCTGACCTGGGCCAGTCTCTGCTGACTCTCTGGATCTCCTGGCTTGGCAATGGCCCTCTTGGTCTCTTCAATCAGGTTGGCAGACTTATCCATGGCGTCACTGGCACAGTCCAGCATGGCGTTACGTGCCTGTGGGTCGCCTGTGGTGGCAGCGACCCCTCTGGCACCTGAGGCCAAGGTCTTCAGAGCCTGGGCCACATCTCTGGCCGCCATACCTGGATACAACAGGAGGGAGGGCAAGAGTGTGATGAATATGAATAAACGAATGAGAATTAATCAAATAAATAACCACATGGATTAAAATGGATTGCAGAATGTCATAACTGTGTATTACATTTTTAACACTTTGGAGGTCTGTTTGATACTGTCTGTATCCTTTGTGCAGTCAATTAACAGCTGCCAAATATGCATTTTAATGTTGTTAGAAAAAAGGGGTTCTAATATTTTGGCTGCAGTATTTTGGGCTCATATCATGTACTATTATCTGTGCTTTTTGGCAAAACACATTCAGATGTGTTGTGAAGCTCTCAGGATGTGACAGGATGGTAAAAGCAAATGCTGGTGTTGATGCTAAACCCACCTGTGTAGTTCTCATTGCCCTGGGTGGCCTCACTCAGCAGCTGGGCAATGGCTGAGCTCACAGCCTTGGTGCTGGTACCCAGATCCTGTGAGCATTTCTCCAGCTGGAGCACACAGAAAGGAGACAAGGAGAGAAACAAACTGTCATTCATATTTGATCTGACGGGAAATGAAGCTTTCTCTGCTACTGTCCCCCAGCTCATGCTTAGCACAACCTGGTGAGGAATACAGACTGTGTGTGTGTGTGTGTGTGTGTGTGTGTGTGTGTGTGTGTGTGCGTGTGTCTCACCGTCTCTCCCGGCAGTGGTTTGAGTTTGCCTGCATCAGCTGAAGCCTTGGCCTCCTGCATGTCCTTCTCGAGACCTCTCACCATTGACAGAGCGTTGTCTATCTCCAATGGGCCACATGCTTCCTGAGCCTGTGCACAAACTTACAAACTCAATATGCGATGGTGTGACATGTAAAATGATGTTGCAAAATGTTCCAATATGTTATATGTGTCTAGGCTCTTACTCAATGGCTTGTGAAACAATGGTCAAAAACACAAAAGCCTGATTTCTGCTGTGTCTGTCTATGCAACAGACTTCTGTCTCGCACACTGGGAGCATTATATTACAGTTAGATTGCTGATCATGCTACATGATGAAACACTCACAGAGTTGTAAACAAGTGATTTGTGACTATTCTTCGCAGTGCAAACAGTTGGATGAGTTGGACTTAGAAAACAAAGCTCTCAGAAAAAAAGTTGAAAAATATGAAAAAGTGCATGTCTGAGGCCCAATATTTACTACTACTACTTCATTTATAAACAATCAAAAAACAGATATCTGTCCCATTGGTCATTTATTGCTGAGGAGTGTCTGGGGTTTTCAAGTAGAATCGATTAGATAAATGTGTAAAGTGTGTTAGTGAAGTCTGGGATGAGCCCACATCATAAAGACAATACCACAAAGGATGGAGAGGACTACCTTCTGGGAGGCGGTGCGGAGCTCAGCCAAGGCACTGGCCAGGTTTTTAGCACACTGGCTGAGCTGCATGGCTGAGGCCTGGTCACTGATGGTGGGAACTGTAGCCTTGGAGGCTGTAACCATCTTAGCACCAGGCTGGTAGATAAGAACAAGAGACAAACTATTAGAACATGTTTTCACTGAAACAAGGCAGACTCCACCATGAGAAAACTGGATGGAGAAAGACCATACTGATACTTTAGCTGTTCAAACAATACTCCCAGGAGAAGGTTTTATGTTCATCCTAAATTTCAAACTGCCCATCATTAGTAGCCTGATTTAAAATCAAATAGAGGAGCTAAGTAAAGTCAGGAGTGAGTGAAAATGGTAGTTTATATATAATTTCTTTTCAGTTGTTAATGTACTTGTGCTAGATGCCAATTTAAAAAAGTTTCTAAATAAACTTAAGGTTTGAGAAACCCATCACAATGGATATAATGACAGTATTTATGAAGCAAGTTGGGACGAGAATAGATCAAATAACCTTCAGAACCACACATTTCTCCTTGATGCACCATCACTGTACTGTTCTGTTAGAGGTCTGTTGTGCTGTTACTGAGCAGCGATACTGCTGCAGAGCTTTACTGGAAGAACTGAAGTATGTTCCAGTTTCTCTGAGTGTTCACTGTGTGAATGAAGTTGTTGCTGGGACAGTCACCTGCAGGAAGTTCTGGCTGGCACTGATGAGGGCCAGCTGAGCACTGGGGCTGTCAGGCTGAGACTGGCTGCCTCTCACTCCCTGAACCAGCTGAGGGATCTGCTCTGCAACCACCTGATGTGGCACACACACACACACAGACACACAAACACATGACTTTACACTGAAAATCTATTCACCTCATTTTAAGTCCTGCTGAAATAAAAGTGCATGTTTGTATTGAATGCAGACAGGGAGTATGTTTACCTTGCAGCTCTGGACGAGCTGCTGCTGGGCAGCCTGGTTCCTGTTGGAGGAGGCAGCGTGCTGCGCGGCAGCTATGGTCTGAGTGGCTGCTGCTGCTGCCTGTTTGGCTGCATTCTGACAGGAAGCAGGAAAGAGACATGTAAAAGACTGTGTTTGTGTATGACCACCACCCAAAAATCTGATTTGGAGTTGGATAACTGATTAAAGTAGCTAGCACTACATTAGCAGATAAAATAGGCTGGTTAAGGACACTTTCAGTTTCGAGTAGTTACTGATATCAGGATCTTGTTGAGCCAGCTTCAATCTAATAATTCGCTGCAGGCCGCACACAGCAGGGCTTGTAAACGTCTTTACCTCCAGCTTGTTGACCAGCCGTTTCTTGATAGCATTCTGGGCAGCGGCATTGGTAGCCATGCGGAGACCCTCAGCAGCCTCTCGCAACCTCTGCTGCTGCTCCTCACTGTCAGGGTTTGCTGCTGCACCCTGGGGTGATACACATGCAGATCATTACACACTGAACTGACAGACTAAGGTGAAGAAGCTGTTGTGATTGGTAAAGACACAATGAAAGAGAAAGACGAGGGATACCTTGGCAGCCTCCACCATCTTGGCAGTGGCATCAGCCAGCAGTTTGGCAGCCGACAGCAGCTTGCGTGAGTTCTCCAGGTCTGACTCTCCTTCTGCGTCCATCTTGATGGCGTTGACCAGATCAGACGTGGCCTGGGCAAGGATACGAGCCTGACGGACCATCTCACCTGGTGGGTTAAACCAAAGCAAGAGCCTTTTTAAGAAAAGTCAGTGTTTTGTGTATCATCAATCTGTTTTAGGACTAAGTGTATATGGTTGTGTGGGAGAATTGCGCCATTTTCTTACAGTAGTCTCTTCAACTCAGTAGCCTGACACTATTTAAGTATTTTCACTACAGCAGGGATCTAAAAGTATAAATCACTTCACTCACCAGCATCTCCCATTGAGCTGAAGATGTTCTCAGTGACATCCAGAATGCGGTCAGTGGCTTCTCCATGCCGTCCAATAGGATGGCCTCCGCTGGCATACTGTTTGATGTGTTGAAGCAGCTCGTTGAGGGCCTGAGTGACGCCTGTTGCAGCCACTCCCACCTGTTTCAGGAGGCCCTCGTCATTAGTGGCCCCCTGTGACGCCTCAACGCAGCCTTCCACTGATTTGGCCACCAGCTTGCCTGCTTCAATCAGCTGCTCCTGGCACACTGGGGAGCTGATGGTTGGAGCCACCACCTTGATGAATGATAAAACAGCGGATGTGTGAGGGCAGACAAACAAATAGCTTAGGCTACACACACAACAGGAAAATCCAGCTTCCTGCAACAAATCTGTGAGTAGATCGATGACAGGTTGGCCACTCACCCTGGTACAGGCCACCAGCTGAGACGTGGACAGAGCACACTGCGTGGCTGCAGCAATGACCCGGTTCTGCTGGGCCGAGTCCTCTGTCTTCTGGGCCACGTTCTTAGCTTTGAGCACCAGAGCAGCTGCGGCGTTAGCTACAGCCTTAGCCAGCTGCATCAACATGTCCTGCCAACGACGAACACACAGAGCTGTTAGCATCACTTAGCAGTGGCCATTTATTCATGCAGTAATGATAATGTGCTGTGTGAATATGAATGCTTGGAATGACAAGACTATTCATGGGAGGATTCAGAATTAAGATCTGAACTGAAATGATGAGAGTGAAATGAAAAAAAAGGTTGGAGACTGAAGTGCTATGGATGCTCGGTTAAAACTTTTAAACTTCACCTGCAGTGAAAGTTCAAAAGTTGTTTGATATCATTGTCACAATAGGAAATGAGCCACTCTGCCTTAACTCCTGTGGCGCAGGTGGCTCAGTGATGGAGCGTGTGCACATATGTTTGAGGCCTGAGTCTCAGTGCAGCGGGCCCCGGTTTGATTCCCGGCCGGGGGCCCTTTGCTGCGTGTCTTCCCCCTCTCTCTCTCTCACTCACCCCTTTCCTGTCTATCTCTCCAGCTGTCCTATCCACAAAAACAATAAAGGGTGTAACCCACCAAAAAAAAGTGAAACTTCTGCATTTTGTTAGGGCGCTCAAACATGTCATCCAAGTTGGCTGCTTTTCCTCTTTGTATTCAGTTTTCTTAACTTACAGTCCCCTGATCTAGTTATTGTATTGTTCTTTTTCTTTTCTTCTTAGTTTTTCTATCATTTGAGTGGACCCAGCTCCATGCCATATTACTCCACACCAGTCTATTTCAGTAGACTCCCAAAGTAACAGAGAGGTGATTGAAAAAAACACAAAGACAGAGAATGGTGTGACAATGAATAATCCAAAAATGAAAAAAGAAAAATCAGTTAAGCAACCCCAGTTCATTAAAAGACAGACAGAGGAAAGTGTGTTGGATCTTCTCTGACCCAGTGAACATAAATGAGTAACTGAAAAGTCGATGAAAACAAATTTTAGCATCATTACTTTAGGCGAGATCAAGGGACACTGGTACATTTATGTTTACTATGATTGTCAGTCATCCAGATGCTATAACATTAAGTAGTAAGAGCTGGTAGCAATTAGAATTTGAATTGAATTCTGATTGACATAATTATTATTATCATTAATAGAATTATTCATTTAGTTGGACTGGATTACTCACTAGACCTTTGCTGACTAAGAGATTGTTTTGATTGGCCTTTTGGATTGGAACATTTGTCGTAGGGACACATTTGTTACCATTATTTGACAATAAGAGGGGACTCTCCTTCTGGCACCCCTGAAAGATCCATTACCTAAAAACTTTCAAACATAGACATGAAACAGAGGGAACACAGGATACAGTTTTACAATACAACCAGAGACACTAGTTCTAATGGGCTTTCGTACATCACTTTCTCGTTGTTTCTTTGTTTAACACACTTTTAAGGAAAATGCTTTGCTTTTACAGGACTTTTCTCAAAGACCTACAGTATGTTTATATCTTTAACTGTTTTTATAGTGCTTCTCATTTAGAATACATGAGCAGAGATAAAAACACCACAGCTTTAGCTAAGATGGACACACCTGGAACTGTGGATCAGTGTCGGTCTCTCCAATGTGAGACAGCAGCTCTCCGCTGGCCTGGCCCACATTTCCTGCAGCCTGCAGCAGGTTCTGACGAGGCTACAGCCAAAAGATAGTCCAGACACAGAGTCAGACGACACAGAGAAGAAACTTGAAAAACACATGACATATCTTTATCTTTCTTTGTAGTTGTAGTGTACCTCTGTGTTGGCAGGCTGGGCGGTCGTCAGCATGTTAGAGACTGCGCTGGCCAGATTCTTGGCAGCGCCCAACAGCTGCTGCCCATTCCCTCCTTCATCCTCCATGAGCGCTGCCAATAGTTTCACACCCTTTGACATCTCTGTCAGGTTGGAGGAGATTGTGGTGACTGCACAGCCCACTGCCGTGTAGTCTGTCTCTGCTGGGTCACCTGAGGACAGTGAGATAGACAGACAACTATTAAATCCAAAAAGGAAAAAGTAGTTTGGTCACATCTGCATAGAAGGTCATATAGTGTTGCACAGACAGTACTTCAAAAGGTAAAAACAACATTATTACACAAGTGATGACCATAAAACAGGGATAATAAATTAGACACTGGATAAACTCCAAATTAAAGCTTAATATGAAGGATATATCTAACATCACATGATACATGATGTTCACAGCAATGGGCTCATAACTGCAGAGCAACTGAGCTTCTTTAACCGGCCACTGAGAACACCTTTAATCCATGTGTGGTGTGAGCTCTCTTCCTGGTTCCTGTTTCCAAATCATAGTCTAATGGATCAAGATCAGTATGAGGAGGAGCAGCTGAAAACCAGCCTGTGCGCGTCATCATCCTACTCCTGTCACTGACAAAATTCTGTTCTCCCAGTGTACACACACGTTTACACAGGACAGGAGTCCCACATGTGTGTACGTCAAAACACATCTGGCCGTGCTTGATCACCACCCTGCTGTCAGTCTGCTGATTCTGACTCCCCCCGGGTGCACGGGGTTCATCATCAGTGATGTAACCTGGGATTGCCGGCTGTTCTGCATCATCCAACATGCTCTTCCATGCGATCCAGCCAGGGAAGACATTTTAGCAGTTTACATGCAATGTCATTTTATCTGTTAATAATTACTGAAAAGGGTCAGAGTTTTCTGATCAACAGATTGATGCAGCTATCCTTCCAACAGCAGCTTGTTTTTTTTTTTACCAGTGAAGACTTGAAGATGAAGACAGTGAAGATGACATGATGCCTGAACGTACCATCTAACATTCTGTGTTCTAGAGAAAAGCTGTATTTTAAATCCTGTGAAGGTTTAAATGAATCCATTTTGAAGCCACAATGCTCCCAGTTCTTCTACTGTGTATCGACACAAACTGCAAAGAACCAGATTCTACTGATTCTAGTGTGACTGTTTTCAATATATATATATAATATATATTTCTCACTGGCCATGTATGTTATTAGATGACAGATTTGGTCCATTAAGGAGTGCTTTTCTACATGACTGCAGCACGGAGAGAGTACTCTTTGAGCTGGGAGCTGTTTGCCACACACTGGAAGTGACAATGACAGAGACTGGTGAGGAACAGTGGTTCCACCTGCAGTGAGGTTGACCATGGAGGCGGTGCCTGCTGTGATGGCATCCACCTGGGAATGGATCTCATGTTTGGACTCATCCATCTTGTTTTTGCGCCAAGCTTGGGATGCCTGGAACAAAGAAAAAGAAATCCTCTAGTGACAAGGACCCTGACTGGACAGCTCGATCTTTACATCCTATGAGCACTCAAATCAAGTCACTTGGACTCAGAATAAAGGAGTTCAATCTCACAGCATCTGTTCCCAGTGGAGGCAGCGTATCAAAGTCATCAAGAGAGGCCTGGGCAGCCTGGACAGCCTGCATACTGGAGTTAATGGTTCCGGTCAGGGCTTGCTGTGCCGAAGTCTGTGAACACACAAAAGTACTGTCATATAACCTACTGAATTATATTTAATACCATTTCTACCCTATGTATGCATGTATTGAGTGCTCTCAATGTTAGTTATGTATTTACAACATTTTGGTCTAGTATCTTTAACTTTCACTATCAACAACTTTGATGTGAAGACCCAAATTAAATATGTGTGTGAAGATTCAGTCATTTCTTAAATCAGCTGCTCACAGATTTTAATCAGCAGGAGGCTGGTGTGTGTGGGACTGAGTGACAACATGTGTTCATTCACTGTTGGTTTGAATCTGCATTTGAGGTTGGTTGACAGCATGACTAACTGTCTCTCAGAACTTCACTGTGACTCAGAGTCACTGTAAAGTCCAAGCTGGTTTCATGATATTGATGATGATTATGATGGTTCATGATATTTGTCTTACCAGTGGAGGCATGTGTCCTTGATGCATCTGTACACTGGTGATGTGCTGCTTGGCCTCAGGCATGGAGCCTGTCTGGATCCTCTCTGGACCTCCTGCTCCTGAACGCATGATGGCTGGCAGGGCCACTGAACCTGTCTCAATTTTGCCCACTTTGTTGAACTGCTGCTGCAGCACTGTGGACCTGGAGTGGTGTTGGATGGGAAAATGAAGAGAAGAATTAGCTGAATGCTAAATACAGGCTTTCCCCCAAGAGACAGAGAAGCCTCTCTGCTGCTAACTACTATAGAAAATAATGACAAAATAAATGACAGTAATGAATGCATCTAAAACTTCAAACAGTCCGTTAACACACACAGACAAAGAGACTTACTTTTTGGGTGACACAGAGTCTTCCAGCATGGTTGACTCTTCATCTCCCGCCAGCCCAAAGTGGTCTTTGCTCTTTTTCTGTGAAACAACATCAGTGGTGACCACACTGGACTACAAACGTTTGATACACCTTATTTCCCAACTTAACAAAGACTGGCTGTCAAATAGACTACAAAACCTGTACGAGGCAGTGCATTCGATCTCTTACAACACAATACATATTTTTACAGACAGTGGTCATAAGTTCATGTAGCCAAACTAGATACTGTGAAAAACTCTCTATTACCTCTCCTGTCTAGAAGAGTCTATTAAGACAGATAATCAACAACTGTCTCAGAAAGAGGTGCAAGTATGATTTCTCTGTTTCTGTGAAACATAAACCTATAAACGAATAAAACAGAATACGTCTGAGGCTTTGAATATATTCTACATATAAGATGAGGAGAACAGAAGTCAGACAGCATCTTTCCTTGTTACACAGCTTAATGGCCAGTGTGACCAATAAACCTCTGTATGGATTTACATCACCATCTCATCTGTGTGTTTGTTTGTCATTTCTGCTTTGTTTGCACAACAGCTCACAGACACACTAAACTAAATGCTTTTCTTTAATAGGGAATTTACTGATATCTCTCTGGTGAGGGGCAGAAGAAAAGCAAACTAAAGAGGAGCACCATGATCAAAATAATCAAGTTGGTATCCCCTAAATCAATACATTTTACCATTGTCATGTGTAATTCTGGTCCCATTGTGCTTAATACTGGCTGTTACCTTTTTGAGGATGATGTCGATGTAACCAGCAATAAGCTGAGCTATCTGCTCCCCCTCAGTGGTCTGCACAGAGTAGTACCCATCCTGGTAGTCTCCAAAGTCCTGAAAGCAGAACAAAAACAAAATTAGGTTAAAAGATAAACACATCCCCATAGCTTAGGGGTTAATATGCCAACATGACCAATAAACAAGCCTGATCTGAGTCCAGCTGGGGACCTTTGTTGCATCTCTCTTTCTCACTTAAGAAAATAAACACATGCAGTCATTTACGTTAAAGTCACTTGAGATTACACTGCACTGGGTGTTTCTCATTGGTCTTCAGGTTCTCCTTGTTGCTATCATTTTATTCTCATGTTTCTCTTGTGGTTCCTCAGTCCCACCGGATGACAGGAGCCCTTCTGTATGGAGTTTGCATGTTCTGCCTGTGCCTGTGTGGTTCTCTCCAAGTACCCCAGCTCCCTCCCACAATCCAAAGACATGCAGGTTAACTGGCAACTCTAATTTACCCCTAGATGTGAATGTGAGTGGTTGTCTGTCTTTCTATGTCACCTCTGTGACTGACAAGTCAAGGGTGTACCCCACCTCTCACCCAATGACAGATGAGTTCTAGCACCCCATGTGACCCTGTGTGTGAGGTTAAGCAGGTGTAAGTAATGGATGGAAATCTCTCTTGTGAGATGCCAGAAGAAGATGCAAGGAAAAGTTTATGTGAGAAAACAGACATGTCTCTAAAGAAATCTTTAAAGATTTTTTCCTGTCTGTCAGATAGACGACAGAGGGATCACATCTTGACCACAGCTGGATTAAAGCAGGATCATATCTTGATCACAGCTGGATTACTGCAGGAACACATCTTGATCACAGCTGGATTACAGCTGGATAACTACAGGAACACATCTTGATCACAGCTGGATTACAGATGGATCACAGCTGGATTGCAGCAGGATCACATCTTGATCACATCTGGATTACTGCAGGAACACATCTTGATCACAGCTGGATTACAGCTGGATAACTACAGGAACACATCTTGATCACAGCTGGATTACAGATGGATCACAGCTGGATTGCAGCAGGATCACATCTTGATCACATCTGGATTACTGCAGGAACACATCTTGATCACAGCTGGATTACATCTGGATAACTACAGGGACACATCTTGATCACAGCTGGATTACTGCAGGAACACATCTTAATCACAGCTGGATTACAGCAGGATCACATTTTAAACACAGCTGGATTACAGCTGGAAACTACAGGAACACATCTTAATCACAGCTGGATTACAGATGGATCACAGCTGGATTACAGCAGGATCACATCTTGATCACAGCTGGATTACTGCAGGAACACATCTTGATCACAGCTGGATTACAGCTGGATAACTACAGGAACACATCTTGATCACAGCTGGATTACTGCAGGAACACATCTTAATCACAGCTGGATTACTGCAGGATCACATCTTGATCACAGCTGGATTACAGCTGGATAACTACAGAAACACATCTTGATCACAGCTGGATTACTGCAGGAACACATCTTAATCACAGCTGGATTACAGCAGGATCACAGCTTGATCACAGCTGGATTACAGCAGGATCACATCTTGATCACAGCTGGATTACTGCAGGAACACATCTTGATCACAGCTGGATTACAGCTGGATAACTACAGGAACACATCTTGATCACAGCTGGATTACTGCAGGAACACATTTTAATCACAGCTGGATTACAGCAGGATCACATCTTGATCACAGCTGGATTACAGCTGGAAACTACAGGATCACATCTTGATCACAGCTGGATTACAGCTGGAAACTACAGGAACACATCTTGATCACAGCTGGATTACAGATGGATCACAGCTGGATTACAGCAGGATCACATCTTGATCACAGCTGGATTACAGCTGGATAACTACAGGAACACATCTTGATCACAGCTGGATTACTGCAGGAACACATCTTAATCACTGCTGGATTACATCAGGATCACAGCTTGATCACAGCTGGATTACAGATGGATCACAGCTGGATTACAGCAGGATCACATCTTGATCACAGCTGGATTACAGATGGATCACAGCTGGATTACTGCAGGATCACATCTTGATCACAGCTGGATTACAGCTGGATCACATCTTGATCACAGCTGGATTACAGATGGATTACAGCAGGATCACATCTTGATCACAGCTGGATTACAGCTGGATAACTACAGGAACACATCTTGATCACAGCTGGATTACAGCAGGATCACATCTTGATCACAGCTGGATTACAGCAGGATTACATCTTGATCACAGCTGGATAACTACAGGAACACATCTTGATCACAGCTGGATTACAGCAGGATCACATCTTGATCACAGCTGGATTACAGCAGGATTACATCTTGATCACAGCTGGATTACTGCAGGAACACATCTTGATCACAGCTGGATTACAGCTGGATTACAGCAGGATCACATCTTGATCACAGCTGGATTACAGCAGGATCACATCTTGATCACAGCTGGATTACTGCAGGATCACATCTTGATCACAGCTGGATTACTGCAGGAACACATCTTGATCACAGCTGGATTACAGCTGGATTACAGCAGGATCACATCTTGATCACAGCTGGATTACTGCAGGAACACATCTTGATCACAGCTGGATTACAGCTGGATCACAGCTGGACCACAGTGTGATCAAAGTAGGATCACAGCTTGGTCACATCTTGATCACAGCTGGATTACTGCAGGATCACATCTTGATCACAGCTGGATTACTGCAGGAACACATCTTGATCACAGCTGGATTACAGCTGGATTACAGCAGGATCACATCTTGATCACAGCTGGATTACAGCTGGACCACAGTGTGATCAAAGTAGGATCACAGCTTGGTCAAAGCTGGATCACAGCTGCAGAACTAATGCAGAAGTCAATGTGTTTTAGGGATAAAAAAAAAAATGTATTTTCTACCTGAGGAACAGGGATTTTCTACTTCACAGAAGGGCAATTTCATTTGAATATGCTGATTGTCTTGGTACAGAGCTGCAGCGATGTAGTATACACTGAGTCAGCTGCAGCACCCACTAACTCATTTCTAATAAATGTGCATCCTCCCAGGAGCCCCGTCCATCTGCAGACCATGAATTATGAGAAGTTCATGCTGAATACTGTCTCATATTTTGACAATTTTAGGAAAAAAGGAGTGGTAAAGCAACACGGAACATCAATCCATCCAGCAATCCACCTTTCCATTTTCTAAACAAATTCCTCTGGGGGTTGTTTTCTGACTGAGACCGGCAGAGAGACTTGTTACAACCTGGACACATTTTCTACATCTTGTTTATACACAAATCCTTTAATCCTTCAGACATTTTAATCTCTATTTGGAATAGTCTTGATACGGCTCTCTCCATTCCAGTCAAACTAGTGAGGTTTGTGGTCTGTTTTTTATTCTTCAGTTAGAGTTTCAAGGATCTGAAATCTGACCCAGTTTCTCAGACTGTCAATAAATATGCTATAGTGGAGTGCATGTTGAATCCAGCTCTGCTTTTTCCAAAACCAGCAAAACTAACAGTTTTGCAGGTACAAGCAAATACAGCTGAACATAGCAAGAATTTGAAACAAGAGCCTGCATGACCACACTTGTTGAGCCATTGGTTATAAGTTACTACAGGGATCACTTGCAATCATAGCGTATCATGCCTCAACACGGGGTGCTGTTGGTGCTTGGATGATGGAAAAGTCTGGACATGCAACAAGGAAATTCTTTCACACAACTCAAACTTTATTACTGTGGGTGAGGGTTGGAGAGTAAACGGAGTAAACCGATTTACAGGTCAGGGCAGCAGCTCAGGATCACAGACTCCTCTCCATGAAGAACTCACCAGAGTGAAGCTTTTGGGTGAGGCAGCCCAGCGTTTGATGTTGGTCAGGCTCCATTCCTGGATCACCTCTTTGGTCTTCTCGTCCACCCTCATCACACTCTCCTTGGTGATCCCCAGCAGACGGGGCACCAGTTTGTTCTTGCCCTTCATTTTCTCCTGCAGGAAGTAGAAACTGTTAGGTTGACCTTACTGGAAATAAACCAGCAGTGTTAATTACTTTGAATTTCTATTTGAACCACTTTTCTGATGTCTACAGTACATGTCCAGAGCCTGCAAGCTTTGAAGCTGATAATCCATGAGCTCAATGTGTAGTTTTGGTGCCGATTCAAATGAGAATATAATTGTGTGTAGGATCTGACAACCCCCCAGCTGCAGCAAGAAAGTGAGAAAACTCAAAGGGGAAACACAAAAGTGAAACCAAAAGCTTTCAAATGTGTTCTGATGGAGTCTCAAAGTAAAAGTCCATCAAACATGTTGATTGATGACTTTCTCCAAATTCAAAATTCAAATGTATTTATTTAAAGCCCAAAACCACAAACATTGTTTGCCTCAGAGGGCTTTACAATCTCCTCACCTTGACCAGAAAGAATGACACTCCATAGGTTTTCAGAGACCTGGCCAGCTTCACATAGCTGACTTTGGCCTCAATCTCTGTCATGTTCTGATAGTTTTTGTGTGCCTGCGAAGACAAGATCAGGAGAGCAGTAAGCCAACTTGGACAGAAGTCATCTTATTGCTCAACATGAGAAGATGGAAAGGTTCTGCTTCACCACTGAGGAGTGGGTAGAGAAGAGAGTCTCAGTTTAAATATTGGAAGCTTTAACAGTCATAAAGTTTATCTTCAAACAATAAAACTAGATGAACATTTTAACCCCTGTATGTCCTCAGGTTCAGGACTGACGAAGAATCAGACCCCACAGAGTTCAGTTCTCACCTGGAAGATCTTCTTCTCTCCTTTGTTCTTGATGTACTCTTTGGGAAGGAACTCCTTTAAACTGAGGGGGAAAGAATTTGACTCAGCGCCGTCTCAAAAAGCCAAATGTCAAATGATAGTGAATGAACAAAATGAAAAAGAATAGAATCATGAAGGCAGCGCTCACTCCAAGAATCCAGGCTTGTGTTTGGACTCATTGTGGTCACCAAACTGAATCTGACATTGGTAGCCAGCAAACTCACAGGCCTTGTCAAATGAGACTGGATGAGAGCCGTTTAAGATATCATCACGGGCCTGTCCACACACACACACACACACACACACACACACACACACACACACAGCATCCACCATCATCGATCAGGAGGACAAGTGAAAACAAGTGTGAGCAATCTCACTAGTGGAACCAACAGCCATGGAGCATACCTGACTGTGACTGGTTTGCATTATTCTCAGATAACTTGCGTGTAACATCCTGTTATCTGTTGCTTTCAGATGCCACTTGACTACAGCTACCCAAGGTCAACAGAGATAGTGCCAGTACATATGTTGTCCTAAATCACTCTGACAATGTATTCATGTATAACAAGCATGCAGTACATAAGTGGATTTGTCTGCTTCCATGTGTTTTGTACACTAGAATAGGATTGTGGTATGTTAAGTACATACAGGAGACTTCCTCTTTCTGTGCTGCATTAGTGCTGAATTTTACCAAACAAGGGATCCACTTGTTTTAATTCTGACTGGGTTAAAATACACATAATTGTCTTTTTCTACTTTGAATAGCCTCTAAAGGGATCTGTAAACCTGCTCATCAGAAGTTACCTCTTCTGTTGTACCTCTGCTGTATCAATACCAGCTGTTATTGGACAAAAAAAAAACAAAACATAAGACTAAAAGTATCCTACATCTTCTATCTATGGTAGATTTAAGGACTTGCTATGATAGATTTGGGAGGATACTGTAGTGTTTAAAGTGAATAAAAACTGTTACCTGCCAATCAGCGCATGTCAAACACAAAAGGACCTAATCTGATAGATTAACGCTGATTTGACACAGTCTTTGTCAGGAAACACAGAGAGAGTTTCCAGGTCGATGTGAATGCTTCGTGTACCTGTACATAGAGCAGGTTTAGCTGGACGGGGTCCCTGGAGTCCACATTTTGGTCTGAGTAGAAGAACTTCCTCCTCAGAAGCAACATCTCCGTCTCCTCCACACCCTGCTCCCTCAGCGTCCTGCCATGGTCCAACCAGTTCACTGAGGAACACAACAAACACATAAACAGACTTAGGAGGGCAAAGTGGTCTTTGGACTGTAAAACGCTGGAGGAGAAGTGACGGGCTCTCATGGTCACATGTCTGTTATAGAGTGGAAACAAAGAGTGGCTGGTTGAGATGATGGAGAGTTTTTTCATATGGTAATAGTATAACGTTACACAGACTTATTTATCTGCTCAGCCCACATGAACACGAGCAGATGTGTGATTAGTCAAACAATATATATGATATATCATCCAGATTGGCAGATGGATCATGATGCTGGGTCCACTGTTGGTCACCACCGTTATTTTGTGACACAACAGGCAGTGAAGTGTGTTAAAGAGTGAGTGTGAGCACTTGTGTTCGTCATACACTCATCATCTGTGTGGAGTTTCTGCTTCAGCTTCTCCATCTTCTTATCGTCTCTTAGCAGAGTCTTGTCTCTTTTCAGGGTGCCTGTGGTCTCCTCCTTTTTCTCCTCACCGATGTCACGCACTAGTGAGTACTCATCATAGTTTGTGATGCCTGACACAGAAACACATTCAGGTTATTACATTTACCTTCAATGTCACACTGCAGTATGAGTATGAGATTAGGATGACTCAGATTAACAGCAGTTTTTTATGGTGACTTGAGGACCGTCAGTGGTGCTGTACTGATGGACCAACATTTTGGATGACATCCTCTGCAAAAGTCAGCCAATGAATGGGCAGACATTATATTTGACACAGAGCTGACCTATTCTAGCACAGATGGTCATGAGCATGTCGCTGACAATCTTGGAGTCGTCCACCATGACAGTCTTCACTGTGCCGTCCAACATGCGGATCTTGAGAGGCCTCTGCTTCTTCTTGTACTCCAGAGTGTCCTAACAAACAGGAGACAAGTCATGAGCCCTGTGTGTCCACATCCCAGCATCCCCATCCCTCAGGACCCGTCGTTCACAACGCTCCGGAGTCCCCTGAACAAGCCAAGTCTGATGTTCACAGTTACCAAAAGCACGGGGGGGGCAAACAGAAACAAATAAACATAAACACTGTGTGGTGAAAACAAAGCTGCACGGATCTCTAAATGAGGGATTCTCCCAGTAACTGGTGTCCACAGCTAACCTATACAGTATGTATTAAATCAAAATATCAACATAAGCTGATAAATCTGCAGCCTCTCATTTGATTAAGTGATCATTAAGGGTCAGTAGTGTGATCTGCACTGACCCTCACACAGCTCTTTACAACTTTACACACAGCTCTTTACAACAGCACCTCCATGACTGTCAGATGGTCTGAGTGCCAAAGATCACTAGGCACTCAGGCTCTTAATGGGAGGACAACACAAGCTGAAAGCCTTTTATTATCATTATAATATATATTATTATAATTCATTTAGGCAGATATTGGGCGGCACAGTGGTGTAGTGGTTAGCACTGTCGCCTCACAGCAAGAAGATCTGGGTTCAGTCCCTGGTTAGGGCCCTTCTGTGTGGAGTTTGCATGTTCTCTTTGTGTCTGTGTGGTTCTCTCTGGGCACTCCAGCTTCCTCCCACCATCCAAAGACATGCATGGTAGGTTAATTGGCAACTCTAAACCCCCCCCATTGAATGACAAACACCTGAATGGTTGTCTGTTTGTTGTCACATTCAATGTGGCCCTGCGACTGACTGGCGTCCGATGCAGGGTGACCCTGTGTGTGCTCAGGATAGGCGGGTTAGAAAATAATGGGTAGTTAGATATTAACTGGCTCACAAGGGACAGCTGATCTCCAGGTTTCTGCCATCTGTATTTGAGAGCTTGAATGATGAATGGGTGAATAAGCAATAAAAACACCTTTATTGGGTACTTTAGATAAAAGTAGCCATTCACTATCTGTCACCATTGGCCTTAACATCTCCAGTGTCTCAAAATCTTTTCACTAGTACAAACACCCAGTGATATTTTTGTTTACACATTTTAATCCCATCAAAGCAGCTGATGACTGTTCAACAGTACCCAGTGTCACTGGAAAGCAGTCTGCCAAACTACACCTGGAGGTCTGGGACACTAACAGATCCAGATTTATTGTGTGAGTGAGAATCCACATCTATTTTCACAACCTCCTGTCACCACAGCTTACATGGGACATATTCCTCATGTAAACCCATCTTCCCTGTTTGCTCCTGAAATGTATTCTCTGAGTGACTCACCCCATTCCTCAACATGTAGTAGTCCAGGGCCTTTCCAGCCTCCAGCCAGATGCCTTTTTTTGGGTCATCATCAGAGAGAAACAGCCCATAGTCATTGGCTGCAGAAGGAAACAGACACATGAAGTGAGTCACTGCAAGTGTGTTTTTAGCATATGTGCACATGTGTGTATTCAGCTTGTGCTGAATATAATTTTCAAAATATGTGAAGTAGTTTCTTTGTCCATGTAAACCAGGTCAGTGGGTCTCTGGATGATCAACACATTGCTCTGTGCCAAACATATCAGCTTACTCATTTTGAAATGAGGCCACTTGTCTACAAAGGGTCAGACAAAAGGACTGGACCACCTAATATATACTGAAAGTCAGAGATACTGGCTTTGATTCTTCAGGTTTTCCAGGTTGGAACAAGTAATGCAGAGAGCTTCAAATAGCTGTGTGTAAAAAGATGTGTATGATGTGTAGAGCACTGGGCTATTCTCAGTTTACAGCAAAGCTTCAATTACACTTCTTCTGCAGAGCCTGGCATGAAGCAGACAGAGCTTTCTTTGCTCTGATTTTACACTCAAATTTCTGAACATATTGTTTGCACACACATTTCGTTGTTGTTTTTTGTGAGAGAATCTTTATGTAATATTCTGCTTGGAATGGTCCTGAGTAACTCAAGATATGTGATGTGTGTTAATTCATATCTAAACATGACAGAAATGACTGAAATATTTGACCACAGCCCGCCCAAAATCTTCCAACATGAGAAGGTGTGGTTGGAAGAGGTTTGTGAAACTTTTCAACCATACATCAAGCAGGTATACTGGAGTGTGTGTGTGTGTGTGTGTACTGAGAGAGAAAGAGTGTGAGAACTCACGCTGGCCGAGCTGTGCCTCAGGAACTCTCTCCCTGATGATGCGGCAGGCATCGTAGACCATGGTGGAGGGCTCAAACTGCATGGTCTTCACCACGTTCCCGACGCCGATCTTTAGTGACAGGGCCACCATGATTGCTGCTCTGCTCCTCCACCCAACTCACACCTGCATGATGCCCAGTAAAGTAGTTAGTGAAGCCTAATACCACACACAACATGTCAACAACAGTTCTGACCAAGACAAATTCTTCAAAGTTGTGGAAAAACTCTTGTAGGATCTCTACACTATTTGTTTTTGTGCTGTACACATACACACACAGATTTCTGATGTTTTTCCCATACAATATTATTACATGTGGCACTGTGTGTGTGCGCGTGCGCGTGCGTGTGTGTGTGTGTCTGTCCCACCCCCCACACCTCCTGACTGTATATATAGGTATAAAAAGCAGAACACTGGCTATTCCTAAATGAGCTCAGCGGTAATGTGGGGCAGAGAAACACTGAACCATGGAATAATTTTGAAACTGGAGTGCTTATTGAACCTTATGACAAATAAAAAAATCAAATATCAATTTGCATATGTGATTTTTAATTTGTATAATTTTTGCTACATTCAGCACTTTTATTTATTTTTGGTTATTTGGTGTTCTCCAGTATTTTGATTGTATACATCAGGTTTTAAAGATTTTACCAAAAAAACAACAAGAAAATCACAGTGATGATGAAGAGGTCTCAAAAACTCACATTTGGCATTAAAGGGTTAACATTAACATGAAGTATGATGAATTCGTTTCTTTGAAATTTTGTGAAAACATGATGACAATAAAGTTTCATGAAGATGAACAGCAGGGCTACAGCTCTGCGCCGACACCCCCCCACACACACAAGAACGGCCCCTGGCAGCAGATCTCCCAGCCACAACACAGCTGCCCACACAGTGACTCTCTCCAAGGCCCATGAATGTGTTTGTAGTGGCGTCAAAGCTCCAGCCGACACTCTGAGTCAGGCCGTAGCTGCTCTGGGCTGGTTCCTTCTGACACCTCCTACAGTTGCTGCTTCCTCATTCCTCTGCTGCTGGGAGGTCTGAATCTGGGGCTGTAGTGACCCTTTAACCAATGAACTCAGTTTGTTTTACTTTATCTTCTTCAATAAGTCGTGGGAGAGTGGAGAAAATAAAAGCTACAAAAACATGCCCACAGTCTGTGTGTCAAAATAAAAGCTTAGCTTCTTGCCATAAAACTTGCTATGAAATGTAAAATATATTGTTTTGTCACACTGGTAAATGACGTTCAGTAAAGGGAAGTACAACACAACAGTTCCATCTTTACTGAGGGGATTTCTAAACTCTGTTCTTACAGTTCTCAGTACAGAGTGCAAAGCTTAGTGCAAAATGAGGAACATAAGTTCTATTTAAATGCACACAAGGAACCAGAGCAGAGTGAGATACCCACTTCAGACAGGAAACTGAGTGATTACTATTAGAGGATCACTGTGAAAAAACCTTCTATCCAGTTTGTGAACAAACACATTTCCTCAATAACCCTGAGCGCATATTGTAGCAAACATCTATCAAGGAGTCACCGTGAACCAGCACTGCATCACCTTACACAGAACAAGAAGAGAACGCCAAGGCCGACGTCTTGCCTTGTATTGAACAAACTAGACAACAGAGAGGCATGATGAGAAAGAACGGCAGAGCAGCACTGCAGACCGTTTCCTCATTCTGACTTCTGTTCCCTCTGCAGACAAATTACATCTCCTCAACTACAACTCACTTACTTATAGTAGTTTCATTATAAATCCTTCCAGACACAGACTTGTGAAATACCAAGCAGATAATATTTTTAACTCTGCAGACAGTATGTAAAAAAGTTAGATTAACTTCACTGGACCAGCTGACACATCAGTGTATCTGTAATGTCATATCATTAGATGACACTGACAGGAGCTGCTCTGCTGCAGAATTACTTCTTTTACTTTTTGGATGATAATACTTTTGTAGTTTTGCCAAACCAAGAATTTAAATACAGGAATGTTACATAATGGTAAAGCTATGTTTGCTTCTGGACAGTTTCTGAACCAATGTTTAAGTTACAAAGCACGAACATACATATAATGAGTACATACAGCAAAGGTAAACTTATGTCGTGGTCAGATGGCTGTTCTAATACATCTGTCAGAAAACAATCAGTATCATCACAGATAAAGTCTGCAGCACTGACCGGGACGGGGTCTCTCTCTCTCTCTCTCTCTCGCGCGCACACGCACACACACGCACGCACGCACGCACGCACGCACGCACGCACGCACGCACGCACGCACGCACGCACGCACGCACGCAC
>JBAJHX010000035.1:1270498-1290115 GCA_037176925.1 Amniataba percoides
ATTGATAAAATATAATTTAATAAGTTATGGAATGTTACTACAAACCCGCCGGCGGGTTTTGACAGTTAACTGGTTAAGTAGGAGTTATGTGAGTTGCAAACAATATATCTATTTCAATAACTGAACTGATGAATGCCTGAGGGCGCAACGTTCATACTCAGGGAGCTGAAAATGGGTCAGTTGTCTCCTGTGTAGACAAACACGTCAGTGTTTGCCAGTCAAATGTGACGTGTGGCTGGTAGCAGCTGGCCGAATGACACCATGGGACAGAGGTGTGTGTTTGGATATTAGCTGGCAAAAACCTTTTAATAGCCTGGTCCAGGTGAGAGAGGTGTGTGTGGAGGCCAACAACAAATTTCATAAACTACAGGGATGGGAAGCGTCTGGATATACTACAACTTCTTCATATTCACCTTACCCTGCTCCACTTTGACCCACAGCAGCTCTCTGTGTTTAAAGGGAGAGCTCATCTCTTCTGTCCAGCTGCTTCTGATACCAAAACATCATCATGTGGTTCCTTTAGCTAACTCATCTGACCGCGCCATGCCTATTTTGGGAGGGGGGCCATTTCTGAGAGGCCGCCACATTGTGTAGAAACAGCTTGGGATTGGTTGTTTGTGTGCTGTCTGACAATGTCACTCGATTAAGTCTATACAGATCAGCAGATATGAGCATCACCTCCTGCCCATTTCAGTCCACATCTCATCATCTGTTGAACTTAAAGTGGAAAGTAATGTTTGGTCAAGTATTAGTATTAGATCTTTCCTGGATTTCGGAGGAAAACATTGTATATTTGTCTAATGGAGGTAATAGAGACCTTGTGCATTCTGGTACTGCCACTTGTACTCGAGTAAATAACCTGTACGCTTCCTCTTCCACTGGTGCAACCCTTTGACAAACAGACACAGTCAGTTAAGTTCAAGTCTTTCTGCATCCTACAAATGAGATACTGGTACATATTTAGCAGGGCAACATGAGCCCCACGCTGTATAACTGCTCTGCTGCCTCCAGCCCCGCACAGGAATTCAACTCTGCATTCCTCTGGAATACCAGCATCAGAACTCAGAGACAGAGAGAAAGAGGAGGAAGAAAGAAGAGAGGCTTTATTCGGCCTTATGTCACTGGCAGCCAGCACAAGAGCTAAATGCAGCCAATCCCGGCGGACTACAGGAATGTGGAGACGGAGAAATTATGTGGCAGTGGGAAGATAACATCTCATCTGCAATCTCAGACTGCAGACTCAAAGGAAGTAAACTAACAAGGCTGTTTGGAGTATACAGTGCTGCTATTTCCTCTATTTACATTTATAGAGACAAGGAAATTCAAATCCTGAATTAAAACTTTATTCTACCTTGTGGCATTTCTTGTTCTCTTGACAAGCTACTATTATTGTGGAAAGTGGAAATTTGTATATCATATAAATTAAATAAAAAGTGTCCTATCAGGAGAAGATGACACATGCCTTCTTCGACCCTGTGATACCTGCTGAGCCTCCTCTCACACTGCAAATTCATTCCTGGCTTGACTGCAGAGAGACACCTTGCTGAGCGAGGCTGGACATCCAGACTTGTCTCCCAAAATGGGATTCAAAAAAGGGATGAGGATGTCTCCCCCCATAACAAGTTCAAACAAAGTTGACACCTTCCCTCTCTTTGTTTTTTTTTAACCTAGTATATTCTCCAGCCTCAGGCCGTGTTATTGTAGTGAACGTAGTATTATCCAAATATAGCTAACATTAGGGTTCAATCAGCCTGCCGTTTGATGAATGCATGTGTGAGTGTGACACGTCATGCTGTATATGTTCAGTCTGGAGGCCCTCTGGAGCACATTCTCTTGTGTTGAGACAGAAAAATCAGTCGCTGCAGCAGCATGTGGCCTCACATGTGAGCAGGCGAGCAGCAGGCGCCTCAGTATCAAAGGAAAGCCCACTTGTTATTGTCAGACAATTCACGTCTGTTTTCTCCCACTCATTGTCTCACAGTCACTGCCTGTGTGAATCTCGTGCTGTCAGCTCAAAATGTGTCACCAGGAATCACAGGGACCTTCAGGAAAACTTTAGTCTGGATATTAGCAGGGCCACCTCAAGTCTACCGCAGTGCGCTGCTTCGTATGGATCTTTAAATTGTGACCCAACTCCCCAGGCATCTGACACAGGCTTGGGAATTGGCTCAAGTCTAAAACAAACAGTTTCTTGTGCTGGAGGAGTGGCAGCACATGTTGTCTTGACCAAATATGGCTGAGTGAAAACACTACGGCCTGATCTCCGCAGCACGCTGGAATGAAAAGCAGCTTTCCTTAACTGGTGTGAGAGTGGGCCATGACACAACACACTGACACCTATCCAACAGAGCTTTTGCTCTTTACTTCGAGACCTGGAGGCTCAGTACTTTTACCAGACAACGTGCAGCTCCAGCAGGGTGACTCACTCATTAGTACTCATTAGAAGTCAAAGAGTCCCTTCACACAGCTTACATACTGTGACTGTCTGAATCACAGGTCCACTTACATTCAAAAAGCCTGAATATTTAATATTTATATAATTCATTGGATTTGAACATGTGGGCCTACAGTGTGCAGTGCAGTGTGGTCACTCAAACGTTTGCTGCAGCGTGTCCTTTAGAGCAGCAGACATTTGGGGCTGGGACAGGATGAGATCATTATTTTTTATACTTTTACGGCGTGTGTAAAATAACTTCATGCAGCGTCACAACTGCCAACCCTTTATAGTCTCGACACCGCTCGTTCTTTATCGACTGATACAAACGCTGATGCAGGTATATCTGTACTAAGCAGCTGGCTCTAATTTAAAGGCTCCCTGTGAAACACTGAAAGGAATTTCACCTCTACTATAGCAAGGTGACAAGGGAAACCACTGGAGGTCAGCAAAAACAAGATTTCAGCTCATGTTAAGCAGCACTTCATGACTACAGAGAATCAATAAGCTTTTATTTTCACTTCATTGACTACACGAGAACAGCTCGTTTTTCTCTCCACAAGTTAAACCAGAGTCATTTCAGTCCAATATCCATTGGTCCCAGCTGAGGGTGGGTGATAGAGCATCAAACTATCACAGAGCTCAGCTCTACTGCACAGTGATTACTAAACTAACTTCAGACTGGTGTGGTTATCTGTTCCTCACACAGCTCCCTCTGGTTGTTGCCCTCCACCTGTAATCTGTACTAAAACACATTTCATTTGTTTTGTCACTCTGATAACTACGGTGAACACACGATGCGATGATCAATCAATCATCTCCAACTAAGCTGAACCAGACCCTGACACGAGGTTCTCTTGTTACTCTTATCAAACCACGTCCACAGTCAGCTAGCAGCACTGTCACATTCGCTCTCGGCTGCTTGTTCTGTGCACACGACTTGTTCTGTCACGGTGACGATGCACATTGCTGCTGCCAACCCTTGAGGTGTGGACGTTTAAATTTGGATCAAGAGAAGAGCTCTTGAAATGTCTAGAAGGAGAAAGTTTAACCTGTGAGCAGCATTACTGTGCTCAGTGATTTCATCAGCAAACAGCATCGTGTTAAAAGAGCACTGAGGGCTGTGCTGGGGGGCATCACTGAAATCCACTTCAGGAAGTCCAGCCAGGGTAACACATTAATGTGTTCGCAGGTTTATCAGACATCAAAACGCTGCACTCGTTGGTGACATAGAGAAGACCATTATCATATGATCTGATATGTCACACTTTAGCGAGACAGCTGCATCGCTCTCAGGCATGCACCATCCTCTGAACCGGAGCAGCCAAGTCTCGTCCTCACAAGGTTTTCTTGCGACTGTGTCTTTGGTTTCATTTGGCACTTTTGAGTCTTAGTTGGCTTTATTTCAAATAGAAAATATTGTTTTGCTGAGAGGACATGTACATGGTCATTGTGGTTTTTTTTATACATAGGTCACTAAATGTTCTGTCATGTATTGTGCAAAGGAAATCATGAAATATTACAGTGCATTCTGGGTAAGATGTGCCCTTCCTCTAACCCTGAAGAGTTGGAGGAAGGGCACTTACGTTTTAGAGTCAGTCAAGATGATAACTGGAATTCCTCCAAATCCCAAAGGCAAAGTCAAGGAGCGACATTATTTGTGTTTGCTGTGCAGCTGGTGAGTGGACGTGCACACACAGCAGAGGCCAACAAACTGAGGACCAGGGAGGACGGCCCAGGTCAACACAGAGGGGAATGAATGAAAAAGAAAAAACTCCACACGTACACTGCATATATTATTACTGAAACAAGTCACCGATTAGTCAGTCTGCAGAAAATCTAACCAACAACACAAAGTCATGTATCACACAGAAATATCAAATATCTTCTAGTCTCAGCATCTCCAGTGGGAAGACATTGCTTTTCTCTGTTGTAAAGTTTTTGGACTGCTTGTTCAAAAAATTCTACAAAATAAAGGTTTATCCAGATTACATAAGCAGTACATACAGTAGATGAGTATCAAGGGCTAAACTATTTCATCCACAATACAAACACCTGCAACTAAGCAGCACTCTCTGCCACATTTTGATGGTAAAGGAGGAGCGCTGTGTCTATGACCAACAAATCTACATTCTTCAATAGGGACTATAATCCTTAGTTCATCCCTTATGCTCAATCTCCTCTGTGTTTAAAAGCCACCAAGAGCACATTCATCAACACATTATTACACTATGTGCACAGTGGTTTCATGTAATTACTCATGTTATGGCATTTAACCACTGCATCATGACAGAGACCGGCGTGGGAGAACAGGCACTTCATGATGAAAGAGCTGCGAGGGGCACACCTGGTGGACAGGTGAGCGGGATCATCCAACAGCTGGATCCCCACACCGTCCATTACTGGAAACACAACCCTTCAGGCATGGACCAACAACATTCAACTTCAACTTTTAATCATTCCTGAAAACAAACTTGGAATGAGAAACGCCGTGTGCCAAGACCAGCAGGAAACAACAGGAAACAGGGAGGAGCCCTCAGATAAAAATCGCTCTTTCTGCTTTGCCCCAACAGAGGGGTTTAACCAGAGGAGTGTGTGTGCCCAGAGGAGTGTGTGTGCCCAGAGGAGTGTGTGTGCCAGAGCCGTGATCAGTGATCATCTCCTGACCTCCCTGCTCAGCCTGAACCTTGACAGGAGGCTCTGATGGAGACCAGGCTGCAGCCTACCTGACTCTGTAACACCGGAGCAGCCCTCACACTCTCTGTGTGTGTGTGTGTGTGTGTGTGTGTGTGAACCTGTGTGTGTGTGAACCTGTGTGTGTGAACCTGTGTGTGTGTGTGTGTGTGTGTGTGTGTGTGTGAACCTGTGTGTGTGTGTGTGTGTGTGTGTGTGTGCGCCTTCATGTGGCAGCATGTCGCCGGGCTGCAGCGGCCTCCTCTCAGCTCTGACAGTAAACACGTCTCCTGCACATTCCTCCACATCACTCACAATTCACCGCCTCAGGCTGCGCTTCTGCTGCTGCTGCTGCTACGCCCAAAGCCTCCTCCTGAGGAGAGAGCGGGCACACCGGGCCGGGCCGGGCCGGGCCGAGCCGAGCCGGGCTGAGCCGAGCCGAGCCAGAGGGAGGCTGGACGGGACGCGAGGGGGGGCGGGGGGGACAAGAAGTTCTTTCAAATACGGAAGTTTGACAGAGCGGCGTTTCTCTCTCTCTCTCTCTCACTCACACACACACACTCACACACACACACCGTCCCCTCCTCTAAGTGCCACCCGGCCGAGGCTCGGACCCGGTTCAGGCCCCGGCTCGGGTCCCGGGTCTCGGGTCCCGGGTCTCGGGTCCGGGCTCGGGGCGGGCCTGTCTCTCTTTTACCGACTTTGCTCGCTTCCACATCGACTTTGTGGTGACGTCACGGACTTCTTCTCAAACTCGGAAAGTTTTCAGAGAAACAAACATGGAGGCTGACCTGAGCGCTGCTTCCGTTCCCGCCGGCGGTCCCTCGGACTCTCAAACCGCGGTCGTTTGCGTGTTTCCAACTTTTCCCCGACACAAAGCGAACTTTTCTCGCAGTGGGGAAAGGCCAGACGGCGACTTCTCCGGGCTCCCCTCCCTATCCGCTCTCTGCACAGGCGCTGTGGCTCCACCCCGGCTGCCTGCGCCGCCCGGCGGAGGGGCGGCGTCGCTCCGTGCGGAGCTTCAACTGTCCAGGGTCACCACAGATAAACGCCTAAAGAGCTCTGCTGACAACAAACTGAACATGTGCACGTCTAAAACACGTCAGGCGAGCCGAAGAACTTAGAGAAAGCCAAACGTAAAGGGGGGAACTCTGAGAGGAGGTGCTGCGGCCTCTGAAACGTGCTGCCTTTGGCGCCACCTGCTGGCCGTGATGGAGAGGTGCCGCTGTCAGCGCAGCCTCCACAGCTGTGTGTGTGCAGCAGTATGGAGAGGCTGAGAGGGGAGCCTGAAGTCCAGAGGCGGATTTAAAACAGATAATGAGTCATTTGGTGTTGTCATCTGTCTGAGGACTGTATGAGAGTGAGTCAGACAGACAGACAGACACCGCAGGGAGCAGATGAGCTGGTTTGGGTTTGGTTAGTCTGCTGAGCTCCATCAGGTGTCTTACTGATGTACCTTCAGCTTTTCATAAAGTCCACGCGCCTGTCAGCTTCACAAACCGACCAGTCAGATTATTGAAGTACTGAGCGTCAACATGTTGGACACTGACCACCGTTTTTCTTCCACAAGGATTTAATGGAGGAACAAAAGTTACCTGCGTACATGATTCAGCTGAAGCCACACACATCAGACTCATTTCAATATTTAGGTATTTGGACATTGGCAGCACACTCACACACAATATTCAGTCAAAGCACATCAGCATAAATACCCAGCAGAGACTGTTCTTGCAGCAGACAAAGTGAAATAGAGTCCTCTTATATTTTCATACAGCAGTCTCTGAAAGTATGCTCACTTCATCTTCATCATACTCTCAGTGTCAAAAGATGTGCAGAGGACTGTCACCAGATCCTCTAAAATCACATTCTTCCTACTCCCATTAGACCCACCCTCCTGTTTCTCTTACATGTTGCCTCGTTGAATTTGCCTCTGCTGGATTAGGACAGGTTCTCTGTGATGCTGATTCCTAGAAGCTGAAACTGTTCACTGTTCACCTCAGCTCTGTTGATGCAGACAGATCTTTTTCTACGATCAGGGATTCTGCTGATGCTGAGCTGTTGGCTGTTCTCTGCTCACCTCTCTTCTTCCTCCTGATCCGACGTGTCCTCTCTGTTTATAATCCAGTAGATGATGGTGTTGTTGTCCACAAACGTCACAACAGAGATGTCTCCATGTCGCAGATGGCAGGAGTGTAACAGCGTGAACAGGAGGGGCTGACCACACTGTTTCTGGGTCTGTTTGTGGTGGCCAGTAATGTTGTTTGCCAGTCAGTTTCATGAGGGGTGACTGTGTTGAAAGCTGAGCTGATATCAACAAACAGCATTGTGGCGTAGGTGTGTGAAGGCTGGTGGAGGGCGATGGAGATGACAGTCTCCTCTGGTGTCCGCATTTTCTGATGTATGATGTCATTACTCAAAGTTCCAAGCTAAGAGTTCCCCTTTAAAAAAAGGCTCATGGCTGAAGAACAACAAGCCACTTTGACAGTTCATCATCCTGAGCACTGACCTCTCACAGATCGGGGAGGGGAGGTTATGAAATGTCACCATGGCGTAAATGGTATTGGAGGAATGGGGACATAAAATTTATGGCTTTGTGATGTTATTTTCCTGCCCCTATAGTGTGTATGAGAGTCAGTGTGAAGTTTCCAAACACTAAAAGTTCACAACAATACATCATATCATATTAACATATATAGAAGTTTGAAGTGTTGTAAATGAAGACTTCTCTTGCATCTGAAACTGAACCTCGACTGCAAACACAACAGCAAGTGGAGCCAGAGGAGTCCGATGTTTTATCACAGATTATCTGTCTCATGTTCTGTCAGGACACAGAGACAGTTTTAGTGAATGTGACAGAAATACAATATGAAACATCATTTTTAAATAAGCTGCATACTTTTCTTTTAATGCCTGAATGAAGAGTTTGTGGGATGATGCTTGTGGGTTAAGTTACCCACTATGGTCATTCAAATAATGTCTGTTAAGTGCAATTTATAGGTGTTATTGAGAATTTGAGTTTATAAGTAATCAGGTTGGGATATTAATATTAACCAATATTCACAGTTATATTATGCTAAAGTAATAATACTATACTGTTTAGTACAGTGATGGTTAGTTATTTACTGGTACACTAAAGATAGAGGATGGCTACGTATGAGGAGAAATGTTGTACAGAACTAACATTTTATTCCGTTCAGCCCTACCCAGATTGCATCTTTGTGTTTTGGGATTTTGATTGATTCAGGGGTAGCCTGGTCATCCCTGCAGTGAGTGAAGCAGCATCCAGGATGTAGATACTACACATCACCAGGGTAGGGAACTGAAAGAGAACGTGACCATTTGAGGGGCAAACACCACACGTTCCATAGTGGTTGGAGTTTATTATATTAGTTTGATATTTCTTGTGGGTCGGTACTCTCATGTTGTGTTATGCCCTCGTTCATTCACTCCCAAAGAACAGAGAAAAGGTCTCAAACAAATACTTGAAATCATACATGTTACATGTGCAAAGACACAGGTTGTATCTAAATACATGTATGTTTTTCATGATCATGATTACTGGTGAAAAATAAATCCTGCACACAGCACATAAGTTGAGTGTCCATTTATTCTGAATCTACACGTTTATACAAACTGCTAGAATTCATCTGAGACATCCATTCATTCATATCTACACAGCATAAATAATCTTACAGTTTGTACTGTACATGTTACCATAGACATTGGTAAAGATCATGTGACCCCTGAGACAGGCCCTACAAACAGACACCACTTAGATATAATTACAGCCATACCAACAACACTCACAGAGACTGTGTGCGTGTTTGTGATGCAGGTAATAGCAAGGCCTGACCCCAGAAGACAACTCTGACTGTACAATTAAAAAGAATATCTGTACATTATTAGAAGAAAGACTTCGTCTGTTTACAGTTCATACATGCTTATTGTAAGGCTTCTCAAGTACATAGTCACCTTGACATCAACTGTCCTGACTCCTCTGATCCCCGTATGCAAGTCTATGAGCCAGTATAACCATCAGCAGGAACAGGAACACACCAACACTGATACTTAAAGGCAGATGTTTTCTGCCTGAGCTCTATCACCTTCAACATTTGGTTTCTTGTTGCTGACAGCTGCTACTGTCACACCAGATCCATGTTAAACAGGAAAAACTATTTGAGACAAAACATGAAAGAAAACAGACATGAGCCGGTTGAGTTGTGCATTTAAAATCTCCCAACCTCTGATTTCATGAAACAAAGCCCTTAGACATTAAGGCTTTAATGAGTCAACATGATGTACCTAAACTATGTGAACAGAACTGACGTGACACAAACACTGGACCACTGCACCTCACATGCATAACAGCTGTTCCAATGTGACCCTGGCTGATGTGAATGTGAGGCAGTTTGGTGTCCAACTGTAGCAAGCACTGCCTGACAGAGTGCCTTTACAGCACAAACAACTCTTGAATTAATAGTCTGATGAAGTGTAAGGACCTGAAAGGTGCAATCGGTAACTCAGTAATTACCGACTCTTTCCACAAACTAAACAATACATCATTGGACAGCTGCTGCCTCAGTGGCTGCTTATAAACTTTTAATGAGGCTGAGTCAGCACAGTTCTATTTTCTGGGGATGCTCCCAGACCTCCAGGGCCCTCGACTATCTCCCATCTCGTCTGCACTCGCTGTGACGTCTGTAAAGACTGGAGTAAAGGCTGGAGCAAAGTAGCATTATGTTTCTAGAAATGAAACACAGGTGAAACGTTTAACATGAGGGGTTGTATTTGCTCTTTGTTACTAGTTTATTGGAACCTCCCTAAAACTAAAGTCGTCTGATCCACAAAATCTGTTTGTGTTGGAACTTTAGTTCATTTAGAGGTGATTCAACATTCTTGTTATTTTGCGTTACACAAAGATGTTTAATACGTATTCTGCTCATATTGATATAAATGTGATGAGGAAGATATCAGAAACCCCTCCTGTGTAACACAAAACAACATCAGTAAAGGAGGATTTAGTATGGTACTGTCCTTGTTTTTGTTAGGAGCGTTGCACTGTCACTAATAAACTGCTGTTCTGCTTATGACACAGGTGTACTAGTGCTACTGGTTTAGAAAGGTCCAAACTCGTACTGTTCTACTGCTGAGCACACACAGCATGACTCCTGTTTTATCTGACCTTCAGGATTCTTTTCTTTCTCCATTATGATGAATTGTTGTAGTACATGTTACTACAAAAATGTCGCCAGTGAATAGACTCTACATGTGGCATTGCACAGTGGTTCGGAAAACATTTGGGATGCAACTGACAGAAAGATCTATCCTTCTAGCCTGCAAAAATTGTCCACATTGACTTGTCTTTAAATATCTTGTTTGTCTAACATTACAGTTACTCACAAAAGTTGATTTATTTTCACAGCTAAAAAGCTGAAACTGGAGAACTTTAAAAATCATTAACGCCTTTTTAACTTTTTTTAATGGACACATTGTCCATAAATAGAAACAATGAAACTGAAGAATATAATGTTGACTTAAGTAAATCAGATGCAGAACAGAGCAGCTGCTCGGGGCGCTGAATCATCGAATAGGTTTACACATTTTATGGCAATAAAAGGCAAATCGAAAAAGTAAAAGCACAGCTACACTTTAACACGGATCTATGGACAGAAGCAGTCTTCTGTGTGGGTGATAGTTTCTGACACGTTGTCTCCATGAATTCAGCTCCAGCAGTCAACAGCAGTTTGAAGGCAGACTCCGCCCACTGTGAGCAGGCTGAGAGGGGCCCCTGAGGCCTGTTGGTGGAGCAACACTTTGAGTCCTGTTCCTGACGTTTGGTCACAACGTCTTTTCTTAGAAAACTGAGGTATTAAAAACAAACAGCAGAGTGGCGGTATGAGCTCCATCTCAAGCTGGGTTGCCATGGCAGCAGCAGCACTACTTTGATACATTGACATAGTTGAGACCTACTTCCCTTTCTTCTTTAATCATCAGGAGGTCTGAAGCCACATTTATTTAGTTCATTTCCTCTCCCTTTATTGGCTACCAGCTGCCAGAAGGAAATCTGCTTGTTTAACTCGATTTCAGCAAAACTCCACCTGCCTGTGCTCCTCCCACAAGTGTCCATTGTGCACAAATGCAAAAGGAAAACATGTAAGAGTATGGACTTTGAAATAATGATTGCTAAAATAAATGATTACTGTGATTAAGATAGACTCCTCCTAGGAGTTTACTACTATTACATGTGGACAACGGGGATTATGGGAAGGGTGCAGGCAGTTGAGTGTCTATAGCTGTCCACAGGCGTCCACTCAACCTAATTAAGATTAATGTATAATGATATCAGAGGTGACACTGTTGTCTCTTGCTAGCCTTCTGACCCCTAGTGTTGTCTAGTGATTACAGCTTCCAAACTGTTGGACATTGATACCTCTTAGAGGTAAGCTGAGTGCTCTCAGTTGCTGACAGCAGCCTCAGGAGCAGCAGTGGCTGCAGGGATGCGAGGCATCTTCTTGGCTGGACTGGGGATGTGCTGGAGGAGGAAAACAAACAGTAAGCATCATGAATGGGCTGTTGTTTTAGAAGGCACTGAATGTTTTAGGACCAAAATACATTTCTGTTCTGCTGCTCTGTTTTGAACCACGTGGCTCATACCACCACACAATTACATTAAGGACTATTTAGTCATACATTTCACTGCACTGTAATTGTTATTCTCTCTCTCTCTCTTTTTCTCCAAACACCAGCTTTAAATTCTTCATTAGATATACTTTTCAAAGTAGGACACATTTCTTCATCCTGTACCTCAGCAGCTGTAGTGGAGTGAACAATTTCTGGCTCTGCTGGCAGGTCATCATCTAGAGGTCTTCTGGCATATTCCCTGCGGTGTTTGTCATCCACTCGTGTCAGGTACCATGTCCCAGGGAACAGATCCTCCACTGAGCCTCGAGGGACGTAGCTGGCTGTACGAACAGATTGAAAATGATGAGGTGACGTGACAGTGACTGCATATTACAGTGTACTACAAAGACGACCTCGTCCATGTATTAGCTCATGACGTACAACAGTATAACCTGTAAGTAGACCATAAACACTGAATGCTCCCTTTTCCCCAGTATGTTGGATCAACAGTCTCACAGTTACACAGTACTAAAGTAACAAACTCCCAAAAAACTGACAAACATGTGATTGTTCCTGTGAATAACCAATTAGAGGCACTCCATGAGAATCAGGAGAGACATACCCAAGTGATGAGTCTCCTCTCGTAGCTTCATGTTCTCAGAGAAGACAGCAGGCAAAACCTTCTTTCTTGAGTCCAGTCTGGCTTTTAGGTCACTGAGGCTGGACACAAGTTTGTCCAGAGTAGATCCTGAAACAAACAAGAAATCATATGGATGGAGACTCTAATTAGTTTCTATGTTATAACGGCTACACATTGTAATTTCATCCACACCACGTAGACTCACCGGGTGTGTGGTCCTGTGTGACCCTGAGCGAGTACAAAGTAGCAGCAAATCCTGAACCATATGAGAAAACTCCAACTCTCTGGCCTGCAATCTGTGAAGGTGTGTGTCTGAAACACAGAGGAGACATAGATTATCCTCACACACTACGTCACTGACACTCAATTGCCTCAAGTCATTTCCATCAGCCATGCCAGGACACTGGAGAGGAGACATTTTGTTAGTTTGCACTGACTTTGTTCATTTGCTGTCGTAACTACTGCTGTTTGAAGATCTCACCCATAATCTCAATATGTAATATGAGATATGTAATGATTTTTAGACTGAATCCTTATTAGGTAGATGTTGTGAGTTTTTCTGTATCAGCTGGTAGTCTGTGCGCAGAATAACCATGTCATATATTAGTCGTCTCATTTATTGAAGTGTCAGCAAAGAGGCTGGTTTGTGAGAGCGTTCACAACAGTCTGTTCTCCGGCTGTGATCTTGTGTTCATTCATTTGTTCTTTAGGTTAACTTTAGAGAGGCTTTGTTTTCACAGTGAAGATGTTTTTGCTGACTAAATACAGAGGATGAATGAATTAAAATCAGACTAAAGTAAAAAACTGAGACATACTGTGCAATGAGTGAGGCCAGGCAGCCGTAGACAGAGGGGGTGTACATGTTTCCATTCTGGTTGGAGATCAGCAGAGAGCACTTGGTCTTCTCCTCAAACAGATCTGCACTGGCCTTCATGAAGGCCTTCTCCACATCGCGGTCAAAGTAAGTCTCTTCTGGCCGTATGTCTCTGCAATCCAAACACACACACGGTGAGCAACACAATCACAGTGTTTGTGTTGTCACAGAATAACTCAGCTGTTATTAATAAAACGAGTTATGGCTTGTTTTTTTCTGACAGTCAGTGTAGTGAAACAGCAGACTTTAGGATCTTCTACGGGTCATACTGAGGCTATAGTGGGGAAGTTGTGCTGAATTATAATCCATCCAACATTCAGCCCATGTTTTTAGAAGAAACTTTCAAAATTGTTTCGGGAAGATGAAGAGAAAATGGAACAATAATACTAACAGTAATAGAGAGTTATGTTATGCTCTCTAATAATGAGCTAAACCAGATAAATGATATCTCACACTCCCTGCGTGCCTTGATGCTGCCAATCCAACATTTCATGAGAGGAACTGAGGAACTAGCTGAGGTTAATATCAACCTAGTTATCACAACACTAAGCTCAAGACAGCACATCTCTAAATCATACTATTATGTTTAGTCCTTTATTACAGAGCTCACAAACTCATAGTGTACCTGAAGGCTTCGAGGCCTGCGAAGGGTCCCGTCTCAGTGTTGGGGCTGGGGTGGCTCAGAAAGTCATTCAGCATCAGTCTAGCCAACGACTTCTGCACCAGCTTGCAGTATGGAGAATGGAAGACTAGAAAGCCAAAGTCATCCAGGCTGAAGCGTTTCTCTGAGCCCTCTGCCAAGAAGAACAATGATTAGACTATGCAAGCCTGGAAAACTTGGTTTCCTGTTCTAAACGATGTTTGCGCTTCCTCTACCTACAACCAAGCGTCATCTTGTTGCACCTCTGCTACAAAAAATACCAATACCAATACTCTGGTACAAAAATACCATGGTGTCGTTTCAAGGTCAGGAACACACAAACACATGCAAAAGAGCTGCAACACTGCCTCTTCGCTCTGTCATAGATACACGGCTCATTATATCTTGAAATGTTGAAATGTTGTGCTGCTTGTTAATGGTTAATAATGTGTCTTTAAGAGCCTCAGGTTCTCAGATACTGTACATGTTGACACATCAGGTTAAAGGCTCATCTCACTTAACTGCTTTATGGTCACTGAACTTAAGTAAACTTCTTAGCACAGCAAGAAGGTAATGTCCTAAACCCTCTTAACTAATTAGGCTGTTATCCAACCAGTTCCTTCACTACACTTTCCTGCACATGCCTGATAGCAACAGATGCTTTGACTACTAAAAAGGCAACCAGGGAAGGTGAATCACACCATTACTGTCAACTGTAACATCACATCTGCTCTTCTTATGTGGATGTATTCTGTGTTTTTTTAAGGACCATAGATCTGTATTTTGGGGCTTTTTGGATGTATAATCTTTCACACAGAGCTGTGGTGAGACTGAATATGTCATTCAGTAAAAACACACACACGTTTCTTGTTCAGGAGTTCAGAGTCCAAAACTATGCCCTAATCTCCAATACCATTGCATTGTACGTTTTCTAGCTGTAAGAAGAATATACAAACAGGCTTACATGGGACTCTTTGAAATGCTGAAGGATCGGTCAGAATTGATCTTAACAATTTTATCTCACCTCTTTGCCACTGAGCGTGGATCTTATTGCGGTACACAGAGTAGCAGCGGTCCAAGGCACTCAGGTAGCACTCTATTGACAGTTTCCCATCCACCACGGGGTACTCTGACACCAGGTCTGGCTTGTAGAAGTCATATGCATGCTGCATGTGGGTTCCTCGCAGGCCTGCAACACAGCCACAGCAGTTAGCAGCAACACACTCACTCTGCATTAAAGACACTCAATTTAGCGCGATTTGAAATTCCATCTTTTCACAGATGATGTTTCCTTTTATGCTCACCTACACTTTCCTGATGAACACTATGTGTACAGTTTAATAAACTCATACAGTAACTCTAACCAGTGCACATTATAAAAATCACTCAAATGTTGAAAGCCTTATAGACGAGGCTCTTCCAAGTGGCTAACAACCTTTCTTTCTGTGCTGAACAGCCGAAGACTAAATCAGAACTTCCCTGCCACGGCCACTAAACACTCAGATGATGGGGTCAACTAAACAACAGTGGGATCTTATCAGTGAGTCAATCACTGAACAGTGCTGCCTGATAAATTAAGCACAAGTAACAGTTATCACTTAACTAACCTCGCTCAAAGGCAAGAGGAGCATTTGGCCCGACCAGCATGGCCACAGCACCAGCACCCCCCGTAGGCCGGGCACTTCCTGTGGCGTAGACCGCGATGTCCCCTGCTACCACCAAAGCATAACGGCCTGCAGACCAGAAACATGACAAGAAGGTAAACAGCATGACCTTTTAAAAAATATAGAGACAGGTTGTGTGTTGCAGTGATTATGGTTGATAAAATGAATCTATCTGCTAAAAAAATCATCTGATTAATCAGTCTTTAAATTACAATCAAGCTGAAACTGAGGCATAGCTGCTGCTGGGAGCGAATGTGTAGTGATTTGCTGCCGTTCTTTGGTTCGTGTCTTTGTAAACTTTGTTTTCTGGGTTTGAAGATGTTACTTGAAACTTGAGACAGAACATTCCTAATCATTTTTGATATTTTACAGACTGAGCAATCAGTTGATTGAAAAAACAAGCCCAACGTCATACTGGAAAGACACGTGTGTTCACTCACCATCCCATGAGCTGGACTCCACCCAGTTGACTGCATTGAAGAGAGCGGCTGTGCCTCCGTAGCAGGCGTTAGTGGTGTCAATGCCCTCCACATCTGTATTGCCAGAGTCCTCAAACAGCTGCATGATGACTGTCTTGACGGACTTTGACTTGTCAATGATGGTCTCCGTGCCGACCTCCAGACGACCCACGCTGTCGTAGGACAGGCCGTTCCTCTCCATCAACCTCTGGACCACGGTCAGGCACAGAGAGTTGATGTCCTCGCGGTCTGAGCAGAAGCCCATGCGAGCCTGACCCAGGCCAATGGTGTATTTACCAGCTGGAACGCCGTCAAACTGCTCCAGCTCTGCCTGGTCCACATACTGGGATGGGAAGTACAGTTCCATGGCAATGATACCCACATCTTTGGGCCACGGTCCCAAACAACTAATCGCAGCTGATCCAGGCATCCTGGATGGGTCGAGAGGGGGTTTTATGTTTAGCATTATATTACTGTAATAAATATGTTGAGTGTCCTTACTATCTGAGTACTACAACTTTGAAAGGTTCACAGTAACTAACCGGGTCCTGAGTGCCAGAATGACACACACACACACACACACACACACACACCACCATTTCAGAATAACACCACACAGGACAGCACCATCGGGGGAATGAGCTTTTTCTGGCACGTTTTAGATGCAGTGTGATAACTCCGTAAACTCGAACCGCACTAGCTTACATCACACATCCAGTGGGGTCTGTTTGTGCAGCTCGTGAGGTTCGCAGTCTGACAAGGTTACCGAGAGCATGGAGCTAGCCTGTTAGCTCAGACACTTTCTGTGGTGGTCGAGATACTGTGAGCAGTTACCTGTGTGCTTTACTAATGTTAACCTCTCTAACTAAACCCGGTGTCTCCGCACAGCCCAGCAGCTAACACACAAACAACACACCACACAGCCGCTAATGCTAATTTACAACTTAGAGACAGACGATTTCAGAAGAAGCACGAGCTCCCCTCATGTAGCACTGGTAAGGGCTGAATGTGACAGCGACGTCGGGCTCGTGTTTGGGACACTGAGACCAGCTCAGGGCAGATGAGAACAAAGTAGGTGAAAGGGCAGCGGGATTTCCTGGAACTTAAGTCCTTTCTGACCGACATCTGTAACCGGTGAGACTCACGGTGACTCTGAGAGGATCACTGATTCTGTTAGCGAACACGGTGTGATGCTTAAACCAATATCTGACCACGCTTTGAAGAAACTTTAACTGTTCATAATAAAAGCAGAAAAAAACAGCTACAGTGATTTCAGCTACACTGCTACCCGGACGAAATAGCGGACGGACCCGCTTCCTCTCCTCCAGCCGCTTTCTGTTAGTGAGCTAGCTGACCTGTGACTTTTACTATCTGTACAGCAGAGGGGTTAGTAAAAAGAACTGTTTCACTAACTTCACATGTCTAACTCAATAACACACACACACACACACACACACACACACACACAGATATCTTCTATTACAACTTCACACACATTAAACCTAGGCTAGCACAGTTATGACACCGTCGCTGAGTTAAAGCCGTGGCGGACAGACGGTACCGTCCCGTTCAGCTCCTCACCTGTGTGACGTTCAGTGCGGCGGCGCTCACAGTTACTACTCCGTTATTATCGCTCACTCCGGTACGACTGTACTTATATCTGACGATGACGGAGCAGCGTACACCCTGAACTACAGTACCTGGCGCGCTGGCCAATCACAGCTCGCAGACGACATGCGGCGCTGCCAAGTCGAAGGTTTCCGACCAATCGCAGATTAGGACTCACCACCACGCGCCGGAGCTGCGCAGGCGGTCCAATCACACGGTATGTACGATGTCTGGTGAGAGAGAAGGAGCCAATCAGAGTGTGAAAGCAATTCCTGGCGCGGTAGACATGACAGTGGGCAACGCTGGAGGTCCGGGGCAGCGTGTCCATGGCAACAAACATCAATGGGGCCGCTGTCCTGCTCTGGTGAGCATCTGACACTCATTCAGAAACTTTCTCCCACTCTAGACAACTTAGAAAGACTTAACACGACTCCTGCTCAGGTAAACAGCTTCCGCAGCTTCTACACTTGTTCCCCTCATCTGTGAACTGCGTGCAGAGTGTACAGTATGATCAGAGCCTAACAGCCTGGGATGTGTGTGTCTGCTGTGGTGAACCGTCCAGGTGAGGAGAGAACATGCAGACTGTCAAACTGTATCATCCTCTATAAAGGATCATGTTTACTGTGGAGCTGTCAGGTAAAAGCAGTAAAGCCTCGATGTTTCCTGCTGTCATACATCAGACTCACAGCTGTGTGTGTGTAAGGACAGAGCTCTGGACTGCTGACACACACTTCATTCTTACACCTGTAACTTCCCTGCACTCACTCTGTAGTTCACATGTTGTACTTCATTTTGTCTTTTGACCAAATCCCAGTCACTGTCACATTTATTGGTCAAGTGTGTATTCACATACAACGGTTTGAAGTCGCGCTCAGTGTTGCACTTTTTATTTCTTTCTCCACTTTACATGTGTTACTTTACTTTATATGTGTTACTTTGTCGTTATTCACACTTTCTTACATTTTTATTACAGTTGTATCTATACTTGTTATGTTTGCTTCACTCCTGCTAAATGTTGCATTGTTCATTTTTTTAATGTTTTGCACTGGGATGAGGAGAAACATTATCTTGTCCCTCGATGCCAAAAAAAAACATTTAACATTTTTACAGAGGAAACATTCATGTACGAAGGGTGCTCTTGCAGTAAAGCAGGGCAGTTATGGAGGAACGTGACAACGTAATTTAGCAGATACGCCATTATCATACCAAAGTTTTGTAAAAAAAAACAAGCCATCTCACTTGGTTAAACACCAACGTACAAGTAACAACAAGCTGCTGCACCTTTATACAAAAGTGTCCATATTCATTTACACACAGTTCTCACACACTTACAATCTGTTCCATTAAAAGGCTCTTTAAATGAATCCTGGTTCTCTGAGAATCTTTCAAACTGTGGTCCAAACCTTCAAAGTGTGTTTTATTCAAATCACTGCAGCACAATAATAATAAGGCCTCACTTATCTTTTGACAGAAGAAGGATTTTAAATTTGATGCTTGGCCTCTTTCCGTGTAAAGGCCTCTTGGGATTGAAATAGAGAAAGAAGTCTACATAGCAGGTTCACCGTGGACGGTGCAGTTTGTGTTCAGTCAAATCTCCAGAAACGGACATACAGCAGACCAGCTGTCTGTAGGTCATACGGTTGGTCAGTAGTTGGCACACTACTCAGCTGCTCATCAGGAAGCCTGAAACGTTACAGGTTTTAACTGAAGCTTCATCTACTTCACAACAAAACTGCAGAAGGCTCACTAACAAAGTGTCTTTGTTATTATTGGGTTGATTTAAACTTTAATTGACAATTCATATTTACTTTTGACTTCCAAGTTTTTATATATGCTGAAATATCAGACTCAAATAATATATATATATATTATATATATATGTATATATATATATACATATATATATATATATATATATATATATATACACAATGGGGGAAATAAGTATTGGACACGTCAACTTTTTTCTCATTATATTTATTTCCAAAGATGCCATTCATGTGAC